>PQXP01000090.1:0-41657 GCA_002973495.1 Apiotrichum akiyoshidainum | reverse complement strand
ATWWGAGACASGAGGACAACTCCGGGTTTTGGAGGTATACTGCCACGGGAGTATGCGTGGGACCGAGTGTCAGCCAGTGGCGCAGATGATCTCAAATCACTGGCTCCTTGCAATCAAAATTGTAGAAGTGGAAATATTGACATATCGACATACTAATTACGGTCGAGAAGATGCTGGTGGTACACTGCAGAAGTAACGTTTATCTACTAATATGTCCGAGAGGGTGAGGTGTTTGGGGGTTATCCACAATTGTAATTGAAACGGTCTATCTGTCTACTCCCCGCCGGTGGGGTGAGCCTCCTTGTGCGGGTGGTGGCCCTCGGCCGTCTCAGTGGCGTGGGCTACCGAGTTGCAGCGAATGTCGGTCAGCTGCATGCAAGAGACGAGGAGGAGGATGGCGGCGGTGGTCGCCACCCACCAGACGTTGCCGATGGAGGCGGCGTAGATGGTGCGGATAGCCTCGCGAAGGGCATCCGGCATGTCGACGGTCCAGAGAGCAGTGGGGGAGGAGAGGACAGCACCGCCGATCTGGAGAGTCATGCCGGGGGCGGCCTTGAGGGCCAGCTTGAGCTTGTTCTCGAAGATGTTGGTCGCAACGGAAAGAGTAACGATGCGGCCGACAAAGCCCCAGAAGTTGAACACATTGGGGGCGTGGAGGGTGAGGTGCTTGGCAGTGACAAACTCCGCCTGCATGATGACGGTCATGATGTTGAGGACCAGACCAAGACCAATGCCGACCACAACCTCGCGGCCGAGAATGGAGGCAATCGTCGTCTCCTTGCTGATGGTGGTCATGGTACCTATTCCGATAGCAGTAAGGGACGCGCCGATGACCATCGGGAGCTTGGCGTAGCCGAAGCGCTCGGTGAGCTTGGTGATGATAAGAAGAGCAGCACCCAGGGGTCCCTGATAGGCGATGAGAAGGACACCAGTGTGGATGGGAGAGGTCTTCTTGAGGGCCTGGAAGTAGACGCTGAGGTAGTACGAAATCATGACTGTAGCGCCGAAGCCGAAGAAGCAGACCCATGTGGAAGCGGCAAAGTGAACCGACTTGAAGAGGGAAAGGGGGATCATAGCCTGGTCGCCCATGTACCAGCTCCAGGCAATCAAACCGGCGAAAGTGACAGCAGAGGTGACGAAGCAGACAATGACGCGGGCGTCGTGCCACTCGTAGCTAATTCCGCCCCACTGGGTAGCAATAGCAAGAGTGCAGACAAAGGCGAGGGTGAGGAGAGCGCCTATCCAGTCGATGGACAGCAACTTCTTCCACCAGACCCGCTCGTCGCGCTTGCCGTTGAAGGGAAGAATGGTCTTGAAGGAAGGCGAGACCAAAGCGAACATGGCGATTGTGACACAGCCGATAGGAAGGTTGACGTAAAAGCACCAGCGCCAGCCCGAGTGGGACATGCTGGTGAACGCACCGCCTACCAGTGTGCCCATGACACTAGAGATCACGTAGACGACTCCAAGGATGGAGAATACTGGACCGCGCTTGGCGAAAGGAACGACTTCGGTGAGGATTAGGTAGGAGGCATTCCACATGCCAGCCCCTCCGAGGCCAGTGAGGGCACGACCAAAGATGATGACATCCATGGAGCTCGCCGAACCCTTCAGCGTTAGCCTAATATCTCTAACTGCAACTCACGCAAACTGCACTGCCGAGTTCAAAGATGGTGAGAGCACAGAGATAGACCCAGCGAGGGGACCAAATGGTCATCATCTGCGAGTAGATAAGGACACCTGCGGCACATGGGACAAAGAACCCCGTGTTTAGCCTAACTGTTAGCAAAAGTAATCAAGACAGGTACCCACCATGCAAGCTTGTCGAGCGCCTTGAACTCGTCAACAATCTGGGGTACAGCGACGGTTACAATCAGCTGATCGAGGCCAAACATGATAACATTGATGCTGGGAGGTTAGATGAATCTGATGCGATCAGGGAACCCACCACATGGCGAAGAACATGGCCCAGAACCGGAGAGTACCGTAGAAACGCTCCTGGTCGCCGTCCGACTCCATCTCCATCATGAGGGTCGTCGGAGATCCCTTTTCGCTGTCAATCGAGTGTGTGAGGGATTGCATGGCAGTGCCGTTGGAGAAGCCAGTAGTGGCGAAATCTTGCCGGCAGAGTGCGGCGAGGCTGTCGCTAGATGAAGCCGAGCTGCCACACGCGTGGTTCTGCTCGCTCCGCCTGTTGCTGCCACCGTTGGCGAAGAAGGGAGACTTGGTGAGGAAGCCCATGGCGAGAAAGGGAGTTGAGAGGAGCCTGCCAGAATTGCAGACATGATGGCCGTGTTATATGCGCATGCAGCGCCTCATGTACACCTACCAATAGTAGTTGCACAGGCTGGTTGTCGTAGCCTGCTCAGTGCTTTCTCGCTGACCGTCTGCCACCTTGCGGACGTCACACAGAGAAAGCATCACATGGAAGTGGCACCGCCCTTCGTTCAGGCACCCAGCCTCCCCGTCCGTGGTCCGGACCTGAGATTTGGCGCGCGCCCAGTACCACGACAGACAACAGGCCCCAGATCTAATGTCCCCGAGGACAGCCACATGCAACGCTCCGCTGCCCAGAAGCATCGAGTCGTACTCGTCGACTGGAACGTAGGTATACGGCATCCGAGGTTCGTGGTTGTGGTGGTTGGGTCAGCAGAGCTGCAGGGATCTGAATATTAAGTTCAAGTCCATCGCCCAGAACCTGTGCGCGTTGCCCAAAACGCTGCATCGCTGTGACGGGGCAGTTGCGGAAGGGGCTTTTTCCGAGGTTGTTTCAACCGCCAGCTAGTGTAACGAGCTGTGAGAGTGGCCCGCCCAGGCGGATCGATCTGGGCAAATCTGTGGAGCACCGCTGACGACCAGCGGGTTCCCATCGCGCCAAAGCCAATCGTTTCTCAGAACCCGCTTGAGAGGAAGGGAAGGGGATCCAACTCTCAAAATATGCATGAGCATCAACCATTCTGGGTTTGGATTCTTCTCACCACCGGTCGCCAGTTGAACTCGCGTCCCGCTCGCCAGTTCACCTGCGAGCATTCACCGTCCTGTGAGACAAAAATGTTGTGGAGTGCTGAATGCATGTCACTTCTCACGATCTCACTGCACCACATTTGGTAAAGCCTTCCGCCGATCTCGATCTCGGTCGTAGTGTCGATCCTGTCCCTGATCTTCCCACTTCCTGCCGCTGTGGCTGGCGGATATACCCCATTTGAGGAGATCGGCATGTCCCCGTCTTTGGTCGATCTTGTCATGCCAGTCGCTAAGGCCATCTTGAGCGCAGTTCAAGACGCGGCTGACGTCGTCTTAGACATAGGAGGCTGACGTCTTCTCAGACAGACAGCACCCGCGGCCGATCTCGGACAGATAAGCGCCTGCCTTTCGTCTATTCTTTTTGCTGTTCAGAAGAACCGTCACTTGAAGAAGCACCGGCATATTGCACGAGGGTGCAAGGGAGACAGACAAGTGTAAGCCTGGCGTATAGGTGGTGCCAGCCTGGCGTAAACTGATTGCTCCCCAGGGGTGGAAGGGGGTCAGCATCTGCGTTTGCTGCAGCACGGCGTGCCGAACAATCCTCTACACACCCTGCCACACCTTCACTGGCATCGCTGACGTTCAGTGCTGAGACTGATGTATTCCAGCTACCCTTTTGGCGGGCGCCTCTGTTGGCTGTCGTGCTGTACAGCTTCTGGCCGTCGAGACGTATCTGTTGGGTCCATGCTAACCGCAAGGTTCGTAAAATACCGGTCGCGTGGCCAAATGGTACGGCGTCTGACTACGATAAGTAATCAGGAGATCGCGGGTTCGATCCCCGTCGTGGCCTGTCTCTCATGCGGAAGCGTGAGACGCAGAATTTTTGTGCCCCGATGGAGGCTGCCGGAGAGCGCAGAGTCTGTACTTGATCCAGGGAGGCGAGAACGAGTGAAAACATTCCCCTCAATGGCGCACCCACGCTTTCAGACAATCCCGAAGCTTCCTTCGTTGATCGGCTACGCTGGGCGGGATGCGCGGAGTATCACAAGAGTCGACCGATCAGCGGTCTAGTGGGGTTGTGGCTATCATACTGTTCTTCGCTGCATGCTGTTCCCTGCAAGATTGTCGTCTTCTCTTTCGGTGCCATTCTGCCTCCGAAGCTGAAAGGGCTCTCCGGTTCAGATACCGTCAGGCGCTTTCGTTTCGTGAGATACGAAGGGAAATCTGGAAGCGGTCATATCAGCGGTCGACAAGTACTGCTTTAGATAGAGGTGGGGAGCGTTGGTCGCTGGGTGTCATCGGTCGATTATCTAGGAAAGTGGCATGAACGTAGTCCACGTGAACAAACACGGTGAGACACGGACGGGATAGGTGGACGAGGTCGTTGAGGAATGGATCATCTGGAACAAGCCCTCCGAGCTCCGAGGATTCCATCGGGGAGAAGCAAAGGAGCGTGTAAGGCCACACGAGCTATACATACGCCGTGGTGTCTCCAGCCCCGCCGACTATGCTTAAAAGCATTCTTATCAGCTGCATTCGAAGCTAGAGGGCGGTGACCCGGAGATAAGCGACAAACACGTGGTGATAGAAACGGACCTAACGGATGAAGCTCGATTCGGGTCAGTGTCTTGGCAAAACATGCCCACATCTCGGCAACTGAACGGCACCTGTGAATGCACCCGACGTTGCGCTTGACCTTTTGGTTGGTAAGCCACCACTCGGCCGCGCAACATATCGTTTTGTCCTCAACACGTCAGAGTGATGGTTTCCTTTCTGCTCCATCACTCATCACCTTACCATGACAGACCGGCTCGATTGTGAGCCCGAACTCAACGACTTGAAAGGTCTCAGCCAGCGCACCTCCCAAGCGACCCTTACGGCAACTGCTCTTCCTGATGGATGCTCGTATGGCGAGATCCCTTCCAAGGGCGACAGCGATGCGCCAGCAGAGCGCGTCATATGGGTTGACTTTCCACCTGCGTCGACGGACAACCCATCCTACTTTCCCCCACGGGTTAAGGTTGGCATCGTGATATGTACCCTCATCTACACCTGGTTTTGCTGTGAGTGGAGCGGCAACAAGGGGAAGTCTCTGACAGTTAGCATCGACAGCATCGGCGTTCGCCATCTCGCTCAACTCAACGTGTCAGGACATTGGATGCACGACTATTCAAGGCCAGGCAGGTCTCGGGCTGTATGCGTGGGGCGCCGGAGTCATGCCGTTGTTCATCGCCCCAGTCTCGGAAGAGTTTGGCCGTCGCCCAGTATACCTCGCTGCCTTGGCCCTTTTCCTCATCTTCCATATCGTAAACGCAGTGTGAGCACCTGGTTTCGGGTCTCAACTAACATGGTAACAGGGCTCAGAATACCGCAACCGTCTTGGTATCCCGTTTCATGGCTGGTCTGTCGGGCTCGGTTGGTACCTCTATTGTTGGCGGTACACTTTCCGATATTTTTATCCCCTCTCACCGCGGCCTGCCAATGTTGCTTTCGGGCTTCTGCCTCTACTTCTCCACCGGCATCGCGGGAACAATCTTTGCTTACGTTGATTCCCGTCTCTCCTGGCGATGGGTGTGGTGGATTCATGTCAGTGAGTATCGCACCTGTGCCCTCGGCGACATTCTGTAACACGTTTCAGTTTCCCTCGGAGCTCTCGTTCCCATGTTCGTGTTCGCGATGCCTGAAACGAGGAGCGCTATCATTCTGCACCGCCGCGCAAAGAAACTCCGCAAAGAGCGCGGCTTGAAGGACGGAGGACGGTACCTCGCTCATTTTGAAATGGAGAAGATCAAGTTCACCACCGCGATCAAGACTAGCCTGGTCCGCCCTCTCATCTTCCTAGCGACTGAGCCCATTGTCACATTCTTCTCGCTCTGGGTCGCCCTGGCCGTGAGTAAAAGGTGCACTGTAGGGACTAACGTCGCAGTGGAGTGTCATGTACGTGCAGATCGCGGGTCTCCCCTACATGATGAAGAACATTTACGGCTTCAACCTCGAGCAGGTCGGTCTGATGTACATCACCACTTGGTAAGCCTGCGTCAGGAGACTACATGCTGATGACAAGTATCGGCTCAATTCTCGGGTTCATCGGAGGCAAGATCCAGGAGCGCATCTACAGGCGCATGGCTCCGACCAAGGGTGTAGAAGCTCGTCTCTATGGGCCGATGGTGGCTGGTGTCGTCTTTGCCATTGGCTGCTTTATCACCGGCTCCACAGCAGCGGCGAACGTGCACTGGATCGGGTCTGCCGTCGGACAGGTCATCATGATTGCGGCCATCATGACAATCTACGTCACTGCGTTCACTTAGTGAGTTGTCGCTACATTGCGAGACTAACGACAGCGTGTCCGAGTGCTATGGTATCTACGCGTCGTCTGCCATTGCTGGCCAGTCCTGCTCGCGTAACATCATCGGCGGCTGCATTGCGTTCGCTACCAACTCGGTAAGGTTTACCTACAGGAGGTACCCACTCACACGGCAGATGTTCAGGTCCCTCACAGTCCGTTGGTCCATGATCATGATGGGTGGCATTGCGTCTCTCCTTGCCCTCGTGCCTTTCGTCGCCTACTTCTACGGACCCAAGCTCCGTGCTCACAGCCCTTACAGCCGCATGCTCATGCAGCAGGAGAAGGACGCATTAGACGCCGAGAGGTATCAGCGTGAAGCGCGAGGCATGGACACCACGGGCGTAGAGGACCTTGAGGGTGAGGCAAACGAGAAGGAGGACAGGGTCTAGTGTTGTAACAAGATGGGCAGATCGATCATGCAGAACAAGTTCACCGTATCCATATCATGTGACTATTGATTCCTACTTCTGACAACCTTTCCTTTGACTTGCGTCTGATCGCTTCTGATTCTCCCGTTAGGGCACTCTACACTGTGTCTCTCAAACCCTCTCGACATGGGCCACCTCAGGCTTGTCCTCATCCTTGCTGTCGCTGCCAACCTGGTGCTCCGCGGCGACACGCGCCGCAAAGTCCTCCTTCGCCCGAGTGCGCGCCTCCTTGCGGGGATAGTCATAGAGCATAGTGACTTGCTCCAGCGAGAGGCCGCGGGTGTCGATGAGGTTGAAGTAGAAGTAGATGAGGTACAGCGCGTTGATGACCATGTAGACGGCATAGTACTGACAATCAGTTTGTGTAGAATACCATTAAACTCACCTTCCACTGGATTGCACTGAACGCCACGGGATTCACAAACTGGTTGAACGCGTTGGTGACCATCTGCACAGAGGTGAAGATGGCTAGCGCCTTGGTGCGGAGGTGGAACGGCATGATCTCGGTCGAGTAGTGGAACGGGAGGGCCATCCACGCAAAGTCGTAGAAACCAAAGAAGAGGAAGAGGAACGCAACTGAGCCGAGCCCAAGTCCCTTGAACTTTACGGCGTCCGACGAGAATGCCGCAGAAAAGCCCATTACGATTGCCAGACAGATGAGCATGCCGCTGCCGGACACGAAGAAGTTGACGCGGCGGGAAACCCGTGCCACGAGCGAGGCAGTGAACATGCAGACGGCATAGTTCCACATGGCAAGGCCGGCATTCAGGCTCACGGTCTGTAGGGGCGCCGTGATGCCGACAGACTTGAGGACTGGAGTGAGGTAGCTGCGCATGTCAGCTAAGCGGAGGAAGACTTTTTAGCTCACTATCCGATCAGGCCGTTGCCCATCCAGTTAGTGCCGAGCGAGAGCATCACAACCATAGTGAGGCGGCGACGATTGGCTGCACTGCGAACAAGGTCGCTCCACCTCGACTTGTGCTCCTCACCCTCAGCCTCGAGGGCAATGACAATCTCGTTGAACTCGGCCTGTACCAGAGGGTCTTCCCTGAGTCCATTGGCGTGGTATTTGGCCAGCACATCGAGGGCCTTCTCGTGCTCGCCGCGGTTGACAAGGAAGCGAGGCGACTCTGGCGCAAAGGCTGTGATAGCCAGAACAATGATTGGGGCAGCGATCTGGAACAGGCATGGGAAGCGCCAACCCCAGTTGCCGGGAATGTAAATGCCGCCCACTGAAGTCAGTTAAGACGAGTAACTGGTAAACTCACGGCACAGCCATGAGGAGAGAGTAGAGCCGACGAAGAACCAGCCGTAGTAGCTTGACATCAGCAGAGAATTATGTAAGGTCACTCACCTGGCAGCGAGCTTCTCACGCAGACGTGGGTGAGCAATCTCATTGAGGAGCGCGGGGGCAGCGACCTTGGTGATAGCGCCTCCGGCACCGAGCAAGGCGCGTCCGCCGATGAACTCGCCCTCGTTACGGGAGAATGCGTTCAGGATACCACCGGCGATGATGAGGATCGAGCCGAGCCAAATGGCAGGACGGCGGCCGTAGCGCATACAGACGAAGGAGCCCACAAAGGCGGTTAGCATTCCTGGAAAGTACATTGAGGCCGCGATGATGCCGAGGCGGTTGCCAGAGGGACTGCCGAAGAACTGGTTCCACTGTGGAATGCTGAATGTTAGCCACGGCGTAGAAACTGTGACGACGGCTCACGCTTGCATGGCGGACAGGAGAGACTGGTCGAAGCCGAGGTACAGTGTACACATGCAGCAGCCGAGGCAGTGCAGGACGTTCTTGCGGAGCGATGCATCACGGTACCATGATGAGTGGGTGTTGTCTCCAAGTCAGCGCTGGCAGCAAACACGATGTGACGACTCCGGGAGCACTGCCACACTCATCATGGTTTGACGGCGGACGGGAAACTCACTGGGAAGGTCTACAAGTTGGACCATGGTCGATGTCGAGCAGCAACGCGGCTAGGGGCTGTCTAATTTGGGCAAGGTGGTCGAGATGCAGTTATATTCTGTCGCACGGCGGCCTAGCCCACTCTTGTCAATCTTGTGGAACGCGACACTCGATGCCACGTTCAGACTTTTAGCGGGTCGACCGAGCCCAGCCACAACGACGTACACGCAACGATTCCCATCGGCATTGGAATGGCGTTGGCGGCATTATGAGAGCATCTCAAACGTAGGAGGCGCCCACCGCAGTCGCCACAAATGCCGAACAGGCACGATTTGCTCCAGTTCCCTTTTCTCTGGGGGGAACATGAGGTCAGCAGTTACACGATAGCGGGCAAGGCCACAGTCAACTCCACTTCCAACCATGTCCTCCGCCCTAGCGTGATTCGGAGACGGGGCGGGGCAAAGACTTGTTCGCACGTAGGGGTGGAGTAACTGCGCAACGCACGCTTTGCGACCAGCAGGATGGTGGATATTGCTGAGCACAATGTGGAGAATGCCGATTCCCCGCGTCATGTGACCTTGGTTTCTGGCTAATCTGGCTTGGCTCGTGACCACAGCAGCCGATAACCGATTGCTTTATCGCTGCGTGTTTGCCGATCGGCCCGGGCAGCGGGCAAGTGCTCCATAGAATGTGCTGCAGACCATCTCCCCAATGGAGTGGGAAGGCTTGAGAGAGAGTGTAGTTGGTGTGACTCTGCTCCCGTGGCACAAAGTGGGCTCTGCGCTGTGGAGATTGTGGAAGCTGTCTCGAGTTTATCGTTTCACGACAGGCCGACCATTCGTAGTGACGAGGCATCATGACGTCTGAACATCTGAGAGAGCTAAAGCCCACACTGGCCCTCTTCAGGCGGGGAGCCCCGCGGTGATCACAAGGAGCCGTGGCGATCAAAACTGGAATTGACGCGCGATACGTGATGTTTGGAGGCAGAAGTGTGAAGAACGCCCCCAGAGTGGGTGTGGGTGGTCCAGAATGTGAGAACACCATGTGCAGGGGACCATCCTCAGCTCCACAGAGCTCTGGCCAGCTTGCCCGCCTCTCGTCGCCAAGTCCATAAGCATAAAAAGCAGCTGCACCAGCGCCAGGACGATTGGTGCGGGGTTCCGCATGCCGATCCTGGAGACCAAGATTCGGCCGTATCGGGGTGGGGTCCACGGGGAACGTCGGGGGACAGGCTTAAGGGCAGGCAAGCTTAAGGGAATTGCGCCAAGAAGTCTGATGGATGTTATGATGCCAAACGTGGTGCTTTGAGCTGATCAATGAGGGGCAAGTTGATGTGGCTGTGTTAACAAGCTTGTCTCGCTGCGAGGGTCCGCATCTTTCTCACCCCATTCCTCCCTCCCATAACTCCTCCAGGGATCATCCTGCACTCCCAAGTGAGACCCCGAGTTGGGTAAGACTTGGGGCAGAGCATGGAGATCGGGGCTGGACAGCAGAGGCCGCAGAGCGGAGAGCGCGCCCAGAGTGGCGCTCAGCACAACCTGTGTCCGGTCGCGTGGCCAAATGGTACGGCGTCTGACTACGATGAGTAATCAGGAGATCGCGGGTTCGATCCCCGTCGTGGCCTTTTTGGACCTCTGCAGCAGGATGTGAGGCCCGAGAGGGTCGAGGAAGAAGAGGCCGCAAAGAGTAGGGCCACAGCAGGGAAGCTTCAGGAAGGCAGATACGAGGGTGAGAGTATCCACGGGGTTTCGCCCATTCCTCATTGCTCTCCTTCTGGTAGGATAACGACTGTGCTGAGTAGACAACATGTGCCGTCTGGCGTCCCTGTAGCCATCGCCGACGCCGAGAAGGGGTCCGAAGCGCCGCCGCGGCGATCCGAGCGCCCATCAGGTAGATATCCTGGTCGCGTGGCCAAATGGTACGGCGTCTGACTACGATGAGTAATCAGGAGATCGCGGGTTCGATCCCCGTCGTGGCCTGAGTGTCAGCATTAAGTGCAAGCGCTTAGTTTTTGGCCGAGAGGAGAGTGAGGGGAAGGATGAAGGGCGACGTGGGAGATGTGGGGCGACGAAAGAGGTGAGATATGGTTCAGTTTCGCCTTGTTCGCCTCGGATGGTTTGTCTCCTTGCAGTCTCGTCCCGAAAGCAGACGTCCTCGTTCTTGGTTGGCTTGCAGCGCACTCGCCCGCTCGGCGCGGCGCGGTGCGGAATGACAAATGGTACATTTCTATGCAGAGTGTCTATGTTTACTACACCTCTCGGCCCGGGGCGTCAAGTCAGGAGGGCGGAGGGGGCATGTGGGATTGTCCGAATGAGAATGAATGTGTGAGTGCTGGGGAGAGGGTGGAGAAAGTGAGAATGAGTGTATGTATCTCCTGTCTCCTGTTTCTGTTCCTTCGTCTGTGTTCTATATTCATGTGGGGCGTGGGCGATGTTGTGCGTCGCCGCACGCGGCGTGTTGTCGTTAGCGTGGGTGGTTGCGGGTTGCGGGTTGCGGGTTGCGGGTTGCGAGCCAGGGACTGCAGGAGATCAAGTCGCCATAATCGCGACGATGCGGAAGTGGTGCGCATTGTCATTGTCGGGGTGCGACGTGTCCTCGGCCACTTTGCAGGTTACGTAGTGTGCGCCGGTGGTCACGTTCTGGTCAATGTAATCCACACTGAGGGGTTAGAGTCACTGGCGCCTGTATCGTGGTAGAGGTGAACTCACACTGCCATGTTGTACGACTTGAGCCAGTGGCCCACGAGACGGACTGCGCCCTTTTCGTTATCGTCGACCCAACAGAGCGCGTCGCCAAGGTTGTAGTGCTGGCTGCGGAAATAGTACACCGCGACGCGGCCAGCGCTGACCGTGATATCAACGCGAATCCTGGCGCCGACCTCGCTCGAGACCCAGTAGTGTTTCTCGCCGTTCCATACGAAAGGCTCCCAACCATTGTGGGACACGGGTTCCATGGGGTGCTTGCGGTCGTTTGCATCGGCGCAGAAGAGGGCGGGCTGAACGAGCTCGAGGATGTGCGCAGGACTGGAGGGATCGGCCTTTTTCGGGTCAATAACGTCGCGCAGCGGGGTAAACATGGACACGAAGGGGACCGAGTACGGCGTCTGGGGAAGAGCGAAATGGCGCTTCTCATCGGCGATCTTGAGGAGGCGGCCAGAGTCAAAGGTCTCCTCCCAGCCCTCGGGTGGCTTGGTCCAGTCAATTGCACCATCCACGCGGGCAGGCTGCGGCATGTCGAAGCTGACGTCGATCATGGACGAGACGTCGTTGGTCGTTGCGATTGTGTCCTCCTTGCCAGGCACGCTCGGGAGGCCGTAGGTGGTGAGCAGACACAGCTCGGACTCGAAATACGCGACCAGAAGATCTCCGAGAAGGCGCTGGCGTGTCAGTTGAAGATGGCACACCTAACTTACATGTCCGCGAGCGGTGGGGTGCAGCTGGTCGGGCAGGTAGAAGGTTTTGGCGGTCGAGTGGGGGAAGCGAGTGTAGTGGTTGAAAATGAGGCGCTTGAGACTAATGTAGGGAATGTCGTAGAATGTAGCAATAGGAAGGTGGACCGTCTGGGGATCGCCGTAGCCCTGATCCTGCGCAACCTGCGGCGCCCATGATCCCATAATAACGATAGCCGGCTGCTCCTCAAACTCGAGGAGGACGCGCAGCAGCTGGTCGAAGAACTGCTGGTAGAGGAGGTCGCTGATGGTCAGCGGGGAGAGGGGTTACTAACTCACGTCTGGTCGTTGACGTCAAACTCGAGGATAATCAGGTCCACATCATTAGGAATGTGGTGTGTCTAAAAGTCAGTCCCGACCATTGATTCTCAAGGATGCGGCAGGTCATTCCTCGACTAGGACACTCTCGATTCGGCAGGCCGCCGCAATAACTCACACCACAGAAGGCATAGTAGCCGGAATCGCTGCCGCCAATAGCGCCATTTATAAGCTCGACAGTGCTGTCTGTAAACGTGGATTGGAACCAGCGCTTGATGAGAGTGGTGTAGCAGCCAGGGCCAGCGGGGTCGCCTTCGGGATAGTCGGGAGAGGGGTGAACGCCTCGACACGCCGACACTGAGATGTCAGCAACAGTGGTCCACGGGTTGGTATCGTCTCCCAGGAGGCATGAGATTGCAGTTGGTGTTTGGTGAGGGCGATCCTACCCGTGACGGACAGGGCGGTGTCCAGTCCTTACCGCAGCCGTCATCATGCTTCCTGCAAGACTCAAGCGCACGCACCACTTCCTCCCAGGACTCCGATCTTGAGGGGCTGGCCGTCGCGCGCCTTTGTCAACAGGCGACGAGTGCGAGCTCCGGTGCCGGATACAAGCCTAGACGTCTTGAGACCCTCCTGGTGATAGTTCTTGCAGAGTTCCTTTCCGGCTTGTGTGTGGCCGCAGACACACTTGTCCGGGGAGAGATACTCGATCTTCACCTCCTTGTCAGGGGACGTTGTGGTCAAGTCATCGTCTGTGTCGCCGTGCGGGTAGGTCCATGATGATTCACCGTGCTCGATTTTAACCTTGGGGAGGGCAGGGAGATAAGTTGGGAAGTGGGGGTGGAGGTAAGAATAGCCGACGATGAGAAGGACTGGGACGAGGATGATGATCAAAGGCCTGATCCATCGACGCACCCATAGTCTGCTCCGCGTCTTGCGCACGCGACCGGGCAGTGGTGTCTGTGGTGGTGATACATCGCCGCCGAGGAGCGGGTGGTCTGCGCCGTGCAGGGAGGAACGGGGCGACTGCGGCATGTGGACGTCGCGACACGGGGGTACGAAAGAGTGATGACGGTTATTGAAAGCGATAGGAAGGGGACGAAGTGTGGTGGGAATGAAGGGGACAGAGAGAGAGAGGGAGAGAGAGAGAGATGAAGATGGGAGATGGGAGATGGGGTGGAGAGGACGAGTTGACACGCGTGTGGAACGTCGTCTAACTGACAAGGCAATTTGAGGTTGAGTTGGCCGGGAGAGGATGATCGGACATGAAAGCGAGCCAACACGCACAGTTACAGAGCCTGGCTGGCCTGCCTGGCTTGCTGCGGCAATGACGCTCTCAAGTAAAACGGATATATCTGCTCCCCTCCCCTTTTGCTCGGTGCTTCTTGTGCCCATTTCAATTTCATGTTCCATTTCAATTCAACAGCCAACTTTATTAATGAGACACACAGTTCTGGCATAAGGTTACGTAAAGCTGAAGATCTTCCCCCCCCTACTGCCCGTGCGTTGTTCCTGTCTGTTGCATCGCAACGGCGCGCAAGCTATGGTGCGCTGTTTGTGCACTTTGGCAGGCATGCCAGCATCCATACGCAAAAGGGCGGGAGAGAGAGAGGGAGGGATATTGTCGCACAGTGTGTCTGCAGCCAGCCCAAGGCCTGCCTGCGCTCGTTGTCTGTCCGCCGCCCGCTGGAGCACGATTTGCCCTACTCCAGCGCCTCCAACTGAATTGCCCTTTTTCTACCATCGCTTTTGGCAGCAAAATTAGCCCAGTCCAACCAGTTTCGATGTCAACACAGAAAAACAAACCAGCAACGGGAACTTGAGAGCCAGACGACGCACCGCGCCTCGTTGTGCTGGAGGGGTCGACCAGAACCACAAAACCCTCAAGCTACCTGGCTGCAGGCTGGCTGTACAGGATACAGGGATACCCACCCACCCACCAGGGCAAGGCTGGACCTCTTGCTCAGGACGTTGGGAGCAACTGACGTCCAAGCGACCATCGCGGGGAAGAATGCGGGGAAGGATACCAACCCGTACCGACGCCACGCCACGGCCAGCAACCGGGTCTCGCCCACAGCGACGGTGACGCCACAGGAACCGCCACCATCCCGAGACTCGAGGCCCGGGGTGACTCGTGACTCGGGGCAGTCTGCATGTCTGCAGCTGTCTGTACATCTGTGTCTGGACAACAGCCAACGTCTACCATGTGCCAGTAGCATGGATATGTGGATATAGGCGTCTACTCGCCAGTCAACAGAGGCCTCTATCACATGTCCCGATCCACACCAATAAGAAGGCCTTGTTCACACATCCAATTGCCACAATCAGGCCTGCATCGAGCACACCACAAGTGGTGGTTGCCGACGTCACTCAGGACGAGTACGTCGGCTCTTGTCTTGACCACAGCAATGTGACGTCAACGGACGCGTTGGGTCCCCTGTACCGCGAATGAGCAACAGAGATCGAGTGTCAGCAAGAGATGCACCTCTGTCCAACGGCGATTATTGCATCGTTTCATTCAACTATTACACTCGGGCCGGGGAGAGTAGGTGCAGTACAGGACAGCGGTCCAGTCCAGCATGCTACCAATGTCGCCTCGGAGACACAAACAAACAGAGTCATGTTGTAGTACAGTGGCGTGACGAGGGCGGGGCGTCCCAAGCCAGTCTGACGAGTGCGTTTAGATTTCCGGCTCGTCGTCGTCGGCCTTCTTGGCCGCGGTGAACGAGAGGTTCTGGCCACGGAACTGGTGGGTGGTGTTGACGTCCTGGCCGTCGTCTGGTGAGTCAGCACAGTGGCCTGGTGCAAGGGTGGCAGTAAGGAGCGGGGGTGGACGCCAAAGCACCTCCCAAGACAGCTGACTGCTTGGACACGTGTGCAAGTGTGCAAACGCGTAGAAGATCATGGAAACAAGACCCCAGGGAGGATAACTCTGGAGGAGGGAAGGCACAAGACCGCGAGGAAGACAACAAGGAAGACAGCCGTGTTGCCAAAGTAGTTGGCCGCAGTACTCACCACCGTCACGGCGGTAGCCGGGGGTAGAGGCGCCGGTCTTGTTGCCACCGGCGCTGCTCTCGTGGTCGTAGTCGTCGTCGTTGGCGCCCTCGGCGGTGCCCATCTGGTTCTGAGAGGTCAGCAAGGTGCAGCTCAAGACAATCGACACCTCGCTACTCACGGCACGGGAGAAGGCCGAGCCACCCTTGTTGCGTCCAAAGCCGCCGGTCGAGGTGCCTGCGGTTGTCAGTGCGCTGATTCCACATGATGACCCCTGTTGTACCAGGTACGCCGGGAAGGTGGCGGGCATCTTCCCCGCGTCGTAGGGTGGGGCAGCAGAGCCGGCCCCGCATGGGTCGTGGGCCAAAATGTAATAAAGCACTCACTGTCGCCGCTACCAAAGCCTTCGTAGACGCTGTTCTGGTCGACGATCTGGTGGTGTCAGTGCCCGGCGCGGGTGGGGGAAGGTGGGGAGAGGAAGGGGCCGGCGGCACAATCGACACGGGGAAATGCCGTTTCTGCACGGTCTCCCAGGTGGCGCACGCCAGAAGCCCGCTGCTGAATAGCAGGGAACGGGGTGAAATAGTGCACACATTCCAAACGTTCTAGGCCAGAGTGATGAGACCCTCTAGGAGGGAGGGAGGGAGGACACACCTCTGTGACTGTCAGCAAGCGGCTCAGATGTTACCTCTGGTGATCGCCCCGGCAGTGCGGAGGTCCCTACTCACTCTTCTGAGCCTGCTCGGGCTGGGACTGGACAGCCTGAGAAGTTAGCAGGTGGATACAGGCAGGTGCCATGAGACGAGCGACGACGCGCGACCACGATTAGCCCGCCTCATTGGGCTGTGGAGCGGGCTGGTCTTGTGTCCATCGAGAGAGCAAAGGACTCACGCTGGCCATTGTTGCTGGTGTGTGGTGTTGGATAGGTAGGCGGGGAGGGTGCAGAGGAGTAGTCTTGAGGACGACTGTTGAGGATGTGGTGAGAAAGAGAGATGGAGAGAAGAGACAAGAGAGGGGATGACGATGGATGCACTGAAGAGGCGAGTCGAGAGAGTCATTGCGGTCACGGGTACAGTGCGCAAACAGCAGCGCAACAGGCAGCATATTGGCGGGCCTATGGTAGTGACGTACATCGTCTCTGGGTGGTGTGGGATGATTTCATGCCGCGCTTACTGCGGTTGCCGGTACTTCCCTTGCTGCACGCCTGAACGCCAACCAGCAGTGATGCACAGTGCACCCTACCTGAAACAACAACAAACGGTCTTCTCAAGCCGCGTCGTCTGGGCATGTGGAACACACAGCACCTCAAGGATCGATCGATCGATCGCCCACACCGATCCAGTCGGATCTCGGAGCTGGTGGACAGCATGGGACAGGCGGTCAAGGCTGTGTGGCACAGGCAGTGTTCCATCCCGCCCAGCCCACTCTAGACCCACACTTCGTTGGTCCAGTGGCTGCCACCAGCCACCCAGCGGCTTGGCCCCTTGAGCTTCCCTCATTTGGCTGCTCGGCTGCTTGCAGCAGCTGTGCAGCAGCCAAGAACGCCGCGATTAGCTTTTCTATGGCCCACTCCGTGCACCCACAATGCAACGTCTTGCTATGGTACCATGAGTCGGCCGATATTAAGTCTAGCGGCAGCTATCGCTGAGGCTATGAGGCTTAACGCAATCTACAGTGACACCAACTCCATCTTCATCTTCATCCCACACATACGACACTTTCTGAGACTGACCCTAAGATCTCTGTCGAGATTTATCATCGTATCCCGAGTTTCACTCCGTTCCGTGACAGTAGACTCTCGCCCATGAGAAGGACTACCAACGCATTTTCCAGGTCACGCCGAAACGTAGCGCTGGGCTAAGTGACTCGAGTATTTTGGTACAACCCGTCAGAGCAGCCGCCATTCACCTCAGTCCGACTTTCTCTCCCCTCGGTCCATCCCCCTTTCTTCCTCTCACCTCTTGTCCGAACAGAACACAACTCACCGCCCCAAGCTCCTTTTCCGTACCTGTAGGAAAGCGTCTCTCGTACCCAGCAGGACTCCACAGCACCGTGCCGAGCACGGACAACATCACGACCCCGTGGCGTAATGGTAGCGCGTGAGATTCCAACTGGGATGCTCCTATTCCTCAAGGTTGTCCGTTCGATTCGGGCCGGGGTCGTCTGCTCCGCTGCTCTGCAGCCTCTGCAAAGAGATGTAGTGCAGTTCCTTTTTGACTGGTCAGAAGACGAGGAGAAGAGGTGGAGAGGGTAAGGTTTCGTCGTTTGTGTCCGTGTCCGCAGCGCGAGTCGTCCAAAACTGGATCCGCGCGTGTGGTCCTTGCCACTCTTCCACGTCTTCCACGCGTTGATGTGTCTACTCTCTCAGCAGCTTGGCTAGACTCTCCCTCGCCGGCACGCATCGAATCTTGGCGGCGAGGCAGGGGACAAGCAGTGGCGATCGCGGCCGGTCTCCTTGGGGGGCTTCGACACGGAGGTGCTCCTCGGAGCCCTCTTTAATGGGCTCTTGTGGTGTAGTGGCTATCATACTCTCTTAGGGCGGCAGCTTGCCTCTTAAGTTGGGAGTGGTCCTCGGTTCAAATCCGGGCAAGGGCCTTCGTTTTTGGAACTCTGGGGTCGGCGAGAGACAAGAGATCCTCCCGGCCGTTGAGCATTATCCAAATGCAGCCTGGGTACCGTCCGCAAATGAGCCCGTTCCTATCCGTAGAAAGAGGCACACTGTAGAGTTGAGATGGGACCAGTGAGATCAATGTTAACATGCTCGACAGGTAGAGTCACATGGTGCCACGGTGCATGTGTCCTATCACTTTACAATCTTGGCCAGTGCAGCCACCTCTTCCAAAGACCCCACCGCGCCGGTATCCTTCTCCACCGCCTGGAGGCTCCCGCCGGATGACATCGCGCGCCCAACAGCCCAAGAGAGGTACGCTTGTCGGCCCGTCTCCCACGCACCCTCTACTTCTGCACCCTTTACGACCTGCTGCTTCTTGACTGGTATCTCGAGGTCGGATATCTGCTGGTGAATGCCGTTGATCGACTCTGTGATCGCCAGCGACTTGTCGGGGAGCGGGGCAAGGTCTGCCTCGGCGATGCCGTCGCGCACAAAGCCGACCTGTGCGCGCCGCTGCGCCGCCAATGCGAGTTTCCGGTCAAGCGCGGCTTCGGCTACTGCGAGGCGATGCCTAACAAGGCGCGCCTGCTCGACTTGCCGCCGCAGAGCAACAAGTCGGGCGAGCAGTGTGCCCTCCCCATCTGGCAGCGTTGTGATGAATTTTGCGCGGTCAAAGTCGGTGTCGCGCTGCCATGGCTGTATGTCAGCTTCAGGCATAGGTACATGTAAGTCAACGCATATACTCACCAGAACCAACTCAACACCGTCGGGAATCTTGAACGTGTTCCTCAGCACGTACGCCGTGAACAAGTCGAATGCACGGTCAACGTGACTCTCCAGCAATGTCTCGAGGGCGACGGATCCGAGGTCAATCTCGTGCTCCATCTCCATGTCATCTCCCGCCATCTTCCGCGCCCACTCGTCGACACTTGCTACGGTCGGGTAGATGAGGTTGCGGGCGTGCTCGGAGATGTCGTGCAGGATGTTGAACGGGGCAAAGCCCATGATCTGAGTTGTTAGATGCTGTTAGATGAATGAGAGTCGAAACCGACCTCGCTAACAAGTCGCTCCTTCTCTTGATCTGTAAACACTTGAGGGGGTATTTTCGGGCGCTCGTAGTCGTATGTGATGCTGTCGTGGACAGTGGGGAGCATGTCCAGGGTGACCTTTGAGCTGGAGGCCACGGGAGCTGGGGGAGGGCGAGGCTTGGATGCAGCTGCTAGGGCCGGCCGGGCCGACTGATCCGGCACAACTGCACCGCTGTGAAGTGACTTTCGCGAGCTCTTGGACAAGGACTTTCGGGTTGGCGGCATGGTGGATGATGATGTGGGTCGATGTTCATCACTTCCTTGTTGTGGGTGTTGTTGTTGTTGTTGTCGCAGTTCGGGTGGCGGGTGATATAATTGCTCCCGTTATCCAAATCAATGACGTGGTATTTTACTTCCAGGGCTTGGGTGACTGGATTCGACGCGACGCGTTCCTCCCTTTTGATTTCATCTCCGACGCCTTCCCTCACACCTAAACATTACTCCCAGCCCCAGCCCCATCAACCACCCACCCCCATGGAGACTGACTAGTACGTCCCTCATGTCGTTCATGTCACTAAAAATAGCGAGCTCAACCGTCAAAAGACCATCGCCGCCAACAAGGCCCTGCTCGAGGAGCTTGGCTTTGAGGATGACCGCAAGGCACGCGCAAGCCTCGCAGTGGCGACAAAGCCCAAGCCTGCCCCATCTCGGAAGCGCAAGGTCGACGCCATCAAGGCGGAGGAAGGCCCGCGCCGCCGTAGTGGCCGCATTGCCGGCCTTGAGGCTGATAGCGAGACGCTCGCCGCCAAGGTTGAGGCCGAAGCGAAACAGGCTGAGGAGCAGCGCATCATCAACCGCAAGCTCCGCCTGCAGGTAATGCCGATCAAGGACATGGTCGAGGAGACACCAGAGACGATGATCCCCGAACTCGAGACATATCTTTCCGAGGGAATGGAGGTCAACGCGCGCGTCTACCCCGAGCTGTCCACCAGCGCCAAGGACGCGTACGCCGACAGCGACACTGCCCCTGCGGAGATCGAGCGTCTGAAGGCTGCCTTCACCAACATGACCCTCAGGGCCAACACTAAGGTCACGAGCGAACGTGTCTTCTCCATGGTTATGCATCCCGAGAAGACAAAGTCCCTCGTGCTTGTTGGCGACAAGTATGGCCAGCTTGGAATGTGAGTTGCCTCCCTTATCCAAAACTCTGACCTTTGCAAGCTGGGATGCACTGGGTCCTGCACCCGCATCAGGAGATGACGACGAAGCCGACTATGACGGTACAGGGCGTGTCTGGCGCGTTCAGGCGCATGCGAGGAACAGCATATCATGCATGAAGGTAGACCCCCACGCGGGATCAAGTGTGAGTTTGTTTGCACAATGCGCCGCGTCACCACAGCGTGTGCGTTGGACGGCAGGTTCATCAATCTCGCTCCATTGCTAGAGCTGACATTCAGTTAATCTCGTCCTCCTACGACTGTTCCCTCCGCCAGCTCGACTTCAACACGCTCACGTCCACTGAGCTCTTCGCTTTCGACGACGAGGACATGTTGGTAACCCACTTTGACCTTGTTCCTGGCGGCAGGGAGGCATGGATTACAGACAAGAACGGTGGCATCTCCCACTGCGACTTCCGTGAACCAGCAGGCGAGCGCAGACGTTGGATTGTGCAGGATGTTGGCAGGTCCGCCAAGCTGGGCGGTATCAGCGTGAACCGTGAGTGGTAGCAAAGGTGCGAATCTGACCTGCAGCCATCATGCCTCACCTCATCTGTACAGCAGGAAACGACCAGCACCTGCGCATCTGGGACGTGCGCCATCTCGCAAAGCTGCAGCCCGAGGCTTCCGAGGCTCTGGAGGCACCGAAAACTGAGGAAGGCGAGGAGAAGACCATTTCAACCCATCCCACAAGTAGCATCGCCTACGAACGCGTCACGAGCTATATGGAAAAGCCGAAGGGCAAGGGTCTCCTCCGCGCCTCCTTCCAACACGGCAAGAGCTGCTCTGCTGCCTACTGGGACCCGTTCGGCCGCCGCATCCTCACTACCAGTTACGACGACAAGTTGAGAATCTGGACCCTCAACCCCCAGAGCTTTGTTCTTGACGCACCGCTCCCCGCCTCCCACTTCAAGCCGAGCAAGGTCATCTCGCACGACTGCCAGACGGGCCGCTGGCTCACGATCCTACGCGCCCAGTGGTCTCTGAACACCGACTACATGCCACACTTCACTGTTGGCAACATGAAGCGCCGTCTCGATGTCATGGCTACTACCGGTGACAAGATTGTCTCCCTCTGGACTGACGGGTAAGTGTGGATTATCATTTGTCAAAAGCTGTAGCTGACGATACAGTGTGACGGCTGTTCCCGCAGTCACCGCCAGTCACCCCAACCGAGTGGACTGCGTCGTTGGCGGCAACACCTCTGGAAGGATCCAGCTCTGGACCTCTGGAGAAAACTAAAGTGGCTGATCTGACCACGAGTTTCTGTCTTTGCTCGTCGCTTTCCCTTGATTGTTCAGTGTAGCGAATGTATTCCTAACTAATCAGCAACGGGCCTGCCTGCGTGTTACTGGCCCGAACAATGTGCTGCCATCGGTCTTTTGCGACTGCAAGCACCGGAAAGTCAAGAACTGTAGCTGTCGCCGTGGCTCCTGGCGAGAATAACCATTTCTCAGACGGGACTAACTGGAACAATCTTACAAGACGTTCCTCGAGCTAAGGGCCAGGCGTAAGAGCTGGCACACCTTGCAGCTATGGATTAGGAGCCGTTACGGCTGCCTGGCGAACGTCTCGGCGCTCGTCGGGCGAGTAGCGCGCGCGAGTGTCCTTGAACGATGGTTGGATCCCGGGGACGGTCGTGTTGCTGAGTTACACGTAGACCGGGTCGGGTTCCGTGAGACTGGATGGGATTGCACTCCTGGAGAGGACACTGAAAGTTCAGACATTCAAAAACTCGAGCTCTTGTCCGAGTCCTATTATCGCCAGCAAGTTTCGATCCTGCGATCTCCAGGTTTCAATATGAGCCTGGCGCCTTTCCACTAGGCCATAGCGATCTGATGGTTCGTGGGGGAAGCTACCGGCTCGAAGGCTGCGGGAAGCGAGGCGAAGATGAGAGATATGTGTTTTTCCTTTCTTCTCCAGCATCAGGAGCGATGCAAGCTGTTTCGTTTCGTAGTCGATGTGGAGGCTCTTGGTGTCGGAGAAATGCCGATGGGACACAGTGCAGCACACATAACCGGACCGACCCACTCTTCATCAGTTGTCGACGAGTTAGTTCTCTTGGCAGGGACAAGAGGAATCCGGTTTTGAACAGCCTAACCGGCGGATACGCGCAGGTGGTCGGATGTTGTAAAGGCAGAATTGTGGTCCAAGCCAAAGCCTCATTTCATGTTCATGTCTCTTGTCACCAGTGAGAAGCCAGATCCCCCTGTGGGGGGCCCAATGGACCCACCCCTGTGATACCAAATGCACTTGCCGCTCCTACCAACAGCGACCTCATGCCATCTACTCTTTTGATCACCGCTTATCGCAGCCAACGCAGCCCTCAGGGGAATAAGGCGAGGAGGGCCAACCACAATCGACCTCCACTAAGCGAACAGGCGACTTCAATGCAATTCCCCGACGTGCCGCATTGCTCGTTGGTGAACTGTTAATCAGCTCGCCGAACCGAGAGTTGCCGTTGCGTCGTGGCTGGATGCCGTTTGACAGCACGGCCCAACGCGGGTTGGCCGCAGGACCATGGTCCGTCTTGGCGAAAATCGGAGTGGACAGCAATTTGGTTGTCACGTCAGTCCAACATCGAAACAATAGCTCATGTTGCGGCCGCGGGCAGTACGATGCCGATGCGAACCGTTCGGGTGGCAGATATGGGACGTGTGTGCTCTGTAGCAATTTCCGCCACCGCTAGTTGCCTGACATTGCCGTGGCATGTTCCAAACGTTCTTGGGAGTGACGGTCCGTGAGCGGTACCCGTTGATAGCCGTCCCAAAGACATGCTTCAAGCACAGTTCGGACCGACATACGATGACAGTAGACTATGGGCATGTGCCAGCCCCAACCAGGAACCAGCACATTCTGGATCTAACTCTCACTGTATTAGCGGAATCTCCCTTGCTGCGGACTGTCCGTCCTGCCAACGTTAAAAGTACAGCAATCGGCCTCTGGTTTCCTGCCTGGCGCGGCTTTTCCAATTCCAAAGTAAAATGATGCAGTCAGCCCATTCACGTGCCCTGGGGAACCCTGGCGGCCCTGTCTGGCCGGCCGGCCCGCAGCGCTCGTCCCACACTGCGACCTCCGGACCGAGATCCGGAGAGCATGTGGGGAGCCATGAGGCCTGTCCGTCTACCCGCCTTTGGACGACTTACCCTCCGCCGCTGCGCAGGCAAGAGCTTGCGCACTTGTCAGGTCCGCAGTCCGCTTTTCAACATTGCCACTCTTTCTTCCTGCTTCACTTGCAAGGCAACCGCCCGTGCTCCCCCTCCACCCCTCCACAATCTGGGGAACCTCTGGGGCCGCTCAGCACCCCAGGTCTCTTCCGTGCGGCTCACGACGGGTCGTGGAGTCCCACGCGACCGTGTTATGCCGGATGCCTGCCCGAACGTCCGGTACTTGCCACCTTGCCTGATTCACCTCCCGTGCTTCATCTCGGGTTCGCTCAAACACCATAGTTGACAACCAACACCACCTCGAGAGAAATTATTATATCTATCTCGTCCTCAACGACCACTTTCCCCTATTCACCACATCGACTTCGGCATTCCCCACACACGAGTCCCTGCAACTGCCCTATCCAGACTCGCACGCCCTTTTCACCACTCGCTCCACCTCCCTGCCTTGCCTTGAACAGCAATGGGCTCCGACACTGTACGTTCTCGCCGCCGCTGCAGAGTCAAAAACCCAAAACCCACATCGCCGATCACTAACCCGCCCAGCTTCCTGTGTCCACAAAGGACCTCGCTATCGAGCACATCGAGTCGCACGACGACACCAAGTCCGACAACCACCAACAGAACCGCACGGGAACGGGACACCACCACGATGCCGCCCTAGACGCACTGGGCAACGAGCGCGTGATCATGACCGATGAGGAGGTACGTCATTCCGCTTTCTGCCCCGTCAGGTGTTGGGATTGTGATCTCCGCTGGCTCGTCATCTTCAGTCAGCCCGAACACCCTGTGCGGTCACGCGCTTCGGTGGTGCTTGCCGCCCCTGGCAGAAGACACAGCGCGCGATCTGACTCCTAATCTGCGCACGGACGCTGACCCCAACCAGAGCCGTTTGGTGTGCCGCAAGATCGACAAGAACATCATGCCCCTGCTCATGTGGTGAGTGCCGTGCAGTGATCGTGTGCACGCGCCATGTATTCCCGGCCAGGTGCTGACTGCCAAAGGGTCTACTTCCTCCAGATTCTCGACAAGTCGTGCGTCGGTTACGGTGCGACCTTTGGCATGCGTGAAGAGGCCAAGCTCGTGGGGGACCAGTACAGCTTGGTTTCGTCTTCGGGATACTGGGCTCAGCTGGCACTCTGCTGTGGCCCTACCGCCATTATGATCGTCAAGGTCCCTACCCGCACCCTCCTTACGGTCTGCCTGTTCTGCTGGGGTGTCTCCATGATCGGCCTTGCCTTCTCCAAGTCGTTCGGCCCGCTCCTCTGCAACCGTTTCCTCCTTGGCCTCTTCGAGGCTGTCGCGATTCCCCTCTTCACCGTCATCACCACCACCTGGTACCGCCGCCGCGAGCAGCCGCTCCGCATCGCCATGTGGTACGGAATGAACGGTGTTGCCTCCATGCTTGGCTCGCTACTCGCTTGGGGTCTCTCGTTCATCACAAGCCCCCACCTCTACGTCTACCAGATCCTGTTCCTCACCGTCGGCCTCGCTACGGTCATTACCGTTCCCTTCGTCTGGGTTTTCCTCCAGAACAACCCTGCTGAGGCTCGTTTCCTCACCCCCCAGGAGCGCAAGTGGGCTATCGAGCGCCTGCGTGACAACAACACTGGTGTCGAGACCAAGGAGTTCAAGCTCCCCCAGGTCCTCGAGTGCTTCACCTCGCCCCCGGTTTGGTTCTTCTTCGGCCTCACCTTCTGCATTAACACTGGTGCCTCGGTTACCAACACTTTCGGCCCGCTTATCATCAAGGGCTTCGGTTTCAACGCTCGTCAGACTATTCTCCTCAACATCCCGTTCGGTTTTGTTCAGACCTGCGTCTGCTTCGCCGGCTGTCTCCTTGCTGCCCGCTTCGGCTACAAGGGCTTCGTCCTCATGGGCTTTATGCTTCCCTGCGTCATCGGTTCCGGTCTCCTTTACGGTCTTGGCCGTGCTCACAAGGACTCTGGCCCCCTCCTCTTCGGCTACTACCTGATCGCTTTCCTCTTTGGCGGCAACCCTCTTTTGTTCTCGTGGCTCGCGGCCAATACTGCTGGTCACACCAAGAAGTCGCTCGCCATCTCCCTCTGCAACGCAGGCTCCGCTGTCGGCAACATTGTGGGACCCTTCCTTTTCAAGTCCAAGGACGCCCCTTACTACAAGCCTGGTATTGCTGGTGTCCTCGGCATCTTCGTTGCCACGATGGGTCTCTCGGGCGGTCTCATGTTCGTCCTCCTCCTCATGAACCGCAACCGCGAGAAGCAGCGTGTCGCCAATGGCAAGCCCGCCAAGATGCAGAACGCGTCGATGGAGAAGGAGTACCGTCAGACTGCCGAGGCTGGTCTGGGTGAGCAGGCCTTCGCCGACCTTACCGACCGCCAGAACGACGAGTTCGTGTACACCTACTAGACGTTCAACGCAATCATGTCATATTTGTAGTAGAGGGGAGGGCAGAGAAGGTGTGTAAGAACGAGTGTATATCTCAAGTAGGTTGATAGGTCAACGTGGATGCAGCTATGGGATTCTGAACGAATGACATGATTTGACGTCGGCCACGACTTCTCCGTTGAATCAACAAAGCCCTACTCCAGAGTGGAGTGGAGTACTATCTGTCTTCCTCTTCCTCTCCATGCCCAGCAGCCTTTACAATCCGAAAAAGTAGCGCGAGCTGAGAAGCTCGTCAGGCCACGACGGGGATCGAACCCGCGATCTCCTGATTACTCATCGTAGTCAGACGCCGTACCATTTGGCCACGCGACCGGATGTGTCTCACTGGACGGCTCTGCGGCGTCGCAGATGTTGTCTTGTCGTTTGTGGCATACACCCTGGGCCGACAGCCGTGCGTTCTACATAGAACCCCGTGGGCCACCGAACTGACTAACAGGACCTCTTCACAAGGCGAACAGTAACAAGTGTGGCGGGGTCTCCAGTGGGCATTTCGTGAGTCGACCGATGATTCCCGTCGCCCTGGCTCCTTCCATCGGCACCAATGTTGATGCGGGCCGTCACGGAGAAGGCGCAGCCGCGATTACAACCAGGCCTACAACTGGTTCCATCGTATAACGGTTAGTACATAAGATTCTGAGGTGTTCATCCACTCTTGTTCTTGTAATCTGGGTTCGATTCCCAGTGGGACCTGAGCTCCTGAAGATGTCCAGGACCCCTCTCCCCCTTTTTTGAGGCCTGCAAGGTGAGATAGACAACGGTGGATGGACCCGAAAGGGATAATGGGTTCAGCTGATCAGGGGACAACAAGGCAGACGCCACGTCCTGGTGTGTTGTGAGTTCCAGTTGTCAGTTCAATGCTGTAGGAGCTGTACTATACGCCTCAGTCTGTCGTGGACATTACTGGTACATGTCATGTCATGTCCTGCCTGTCCTTGTGCCAACATTTGCGTAGCGACAGCCTCACTTCTCGTCTGGCAAGACAAGCAAGTGAACCAACAGCTCCGTCCCAGGTGCCCAATGAGTGTTCCTCCATTCGCCAGCGCGCTTCCAGCCTCGCTTCTCGTCTTTACTGTCAGCATTATACTTCCCACAGCAAAGAGAACGCACAGAAGGCCAATGCCCGGGTGTTCTCGTTAACACAGTCGAGGACAGGCTTGCAGCCGTCCTTGCGGGACTCGGCGATAGCGGCGTTGAACAAGGCCGAGCCGACGCCTTTTCCGGCAGCTGACGGGTCGGTAAAGAGAACACCGATGATGCGCAGGTCCGAGATGGCGCATCCGTGAGCTTCCGCCCACATGGGGCCAAGCAGCGCCTCCGCAGGATCCGGCGCGGGGTCGATGCACCTGCAGACGGACACATGGCCCAGCATCTTGCCCGTGGCTGTGTCCTCGGCAACGAACGCGGCCACCTCGCCCTGGCGCTCCAAAAAGTCGTGAGTATGCATTGGAAGCGGCCAAATGATCGGATACAGCGAGGCCGGCTGCTGGCGTTCGAGAACATCAGCTAGCGGGGGCAGGTCAGACTTCCGGCGCGGGCGGATCAGGAAGGGCGCGTTCGGCGTACCGCCAGGCGAAGCGGGGCGCGTCGGAGGAGCCGAGGGCAGGTGGATGGCGGGTATGGTCGCCATGGTGGTTTGCGAGTGATGGAGTGTTGTGCAGTTCTGGAATGATGACCGCGTGCCGCGTTGTGGATCCTAGGTTCATCTCCGAGTCGAGTCCGACTTTGATTCAACCGGTTGCGTCATTAGGGACAAAGGCCTATCGGCCGAGTAACACGTGGTGTCGTCCTGTCCACCTCTAGCTCATCGCAGTTCATCGCGTTCCATGCAATGGCGAGCGGCCCTCGGCAAGTGGCGTGGAAAGGCAGCACCCGGTCCAGCCTCCTCTCGAATGCACGCAGTGTGGCGTGGAAAGGCAGCACCCGGTCCAGCCTCCTCTCGAATGCACGCACGCAGTGGCACTCTTCACTTGACCAGGTGTTGTCATGAAGGAGAGCAGACCGCCACAACGTCTCCCGTCATCCATGGACTTCTTTCCACTCCCACGTTTCCCAGGCATTCCAGCACACAAACACCGCTCAGAATGCTTGCCTCTGATATTCAGATGTGCCGAGAGGACGCTTGCTATCAGCTACGCAAGAAGCATAACAAGAAACGGCACAAGAACACCAGATTGCAGCTGCTACCGGGTCGCGTGGCCAAATGGTACGGCGTCTGACTACGATTGAGTAATCAGGAGATCGCGGGTTCGATCCCCGTCGTGGCCTTTTTGCGATGCCTAGAGTGCGGGAGCTTGCTGCAGCGTTGCAACGACAACCTGCGGAAGCATGGGTTGGTTGAGAGAACAGCGGTTGGTGTGCTGGGAGGTGTGCCACAGTCAAATTCGTCAGGATCGCCCCGCATAAGATCCTCAAGTTGCCCCGACGGCCCCACCTGCGATCCGGCAACGGGTGAGACGACTCCTACAAAGGTCGACCTGAACGGCCCCGTCGAGATGCCGCGCAGGCTAGAGCCTTTGTGCTGTGAGTGTACTGACAGTGTGTGGCTCGGGTTCAGTGCTGACTCCAGCGCTGCAGCTGTGCAACGCCATCCAAACTGTTCCCAGGAACTGGTCGGCACTGGCTGTATCTGATGGCACCAATGTGCATATGTACGTGCTAATGATGACTAGAGTGTACACTTCTACTTCTGACATCTATCCCCTCCCGAATAGATAAGACTACATGATGCCGCCTCCGTGTACTCGCAACTAGTGGGCCACGCCGTCGCTGTCGCCTTCCCTACCATCAGTCGCCGTGGTGACCATGGTGGAGAGGGGCGACGGCACCATCTTCGACAGGGATGGTGGCAGCCTCGCCGGCGACGGAGCCAACAACTTGACAGCGTTATTGGCGGGGCTTGCCTTGCCACTGCCACTGGGATTCGTGCTCGTGGCCCCGCTCACGTCCAGCGCCTGAAGCTTTCCCGCAAGCCGCTGTTGCACTCTACTAGTCAGCCAAGCTGTCACTAAGCATGCGTGCGAACTCGTCGTCTTCGTCGTCCGTTGCGGACCCTGCTGACTCCTGGCTTGCGGGCGCGGGCGCATCGTCCTCGGCGGGGTTGCCCTGCCACCCTGGCCTGTGCGCGTTGTACAACATCTTGTTCTCCTCGGGCACCTCGTCAGCGGCGGTGGGCGCAACCAGCAGACGGGGCTTCTTGCGCGGCGGGAAGGAAGGAATATCGCCGGGCTGAGGCTGGCGAACCATTTCTAACGGCATGTTCTCCTCATCGGCATACCGAACGTGCTTGGGATCGCGCTCGGGACCAGGTGTACCCGCGCGCGATAATATGGACGGTCCAGGAGTGGCAGCACGCGACCACATGGAAGGCGTGGCACCACGTGAACGTGAGCGGGGACTGCGGTCAGCTTGGGGACAGTGTAATAGAAACCCACTCTTCATCCTCAGATCCGCTGTCACTGTCCTTATCCGAATCCTCATCAGACTCCTCCTCGAGGAACTTTTGGAGCTCAGCCTCAGCGTCGTCGTCCCACGCGTTGAACAGGGCGGCATCTTCCTCCTGCGCGCCGTTTCCGTCCTCTGCATGGTGTTCTTCGGTGGGTTCCCGGTCGTTTTGCAGTTCGTCGTCGTCTTCCATCTTGGCATCACCATCTGCGTCTGTAGAGTCGGCGCGGGAAGCAGGTGCGCTCTGCGGCGTGCCCTGTGGCTGGGCGAGGTAGGCAATTTCTGGTACGCGCCTCCATAGAGCGATGCTCTCCTGGAGCCACGTGAGCCAGACAACGTTGATTCCAGTCTTGGCCACCATTTTACCGGCCCTGTGCATCTTCTCGGTGCCTAATGTTGCGGTGACGAGATGAGTGACTTTGTCGCTCAAGTCGTGGACGCACATGGCGCCAAAGCTCTCCGCCAGCTGCCAGATCTCGCTGCGCTCAGGCTGGACGTTGCGGGGAATGACGCCGGTGAAGGCGATGGTGCAGCCGGCGAGCACCTCGTCCTTGATCTCCTGGATGAGAAGCGGCGTGTCACATTGCAAGGGCATCACCGAGGATCCAGGGTCGCGTTGGTCATACGCCTTGTAGTAGTTGGTGTGGATCTCGGTGAGGATCTGATGTCAGTTCCCGGAGTGGGGAGTACAACAACTCACTCCTCCAATGCGGTCCAGCTCGTAGTCATCGGGGTTGAGAAGCTGCTTGCGGTGGTGGAGATGATGGTGGTGGTGCTGGGCGTGGTTGACAGGAGCAGGTTGCTGCTTGGCCTCGACGGGAGGGTCGCCGCCGTTGGGCACAGGCTGGTCCTCCGCAGCCTCGGGCTTGGTAGCAGTATCCGCGGGAGCAGTCTCGGCGGTAGCGCCCGGCATCTGACTGTCAATCGGTCCATCCGACTTCTCCTCCTTCGCAGCCTTGCTCTCCGGCGCATCTTCACCCTCGTCCTCCCGCTCGCTCTCCTCTTCCAGCTTTGCGAGCGGACGCTTCTCAGCAAGCTCGTCGAGAAGCTTGGACTGGAGCATTAAGCCCTGCTCCTGGCTAGGGATCTCTGGCGGGGTTTCTGGGGGAGGTGATGTCGCAGCAGAGCTCGGTGTATCCGGTGCGCGACCCTGGTTGGGGATAGGTGTCACCGCAGGCTGGGTCGGGGGGAGGAAGGAGCCGTTAATGTCGCCAATGCCGATGAAGAAGTCGTACGGGACGACCTTGACGAGGTTGGGGCAGTCTCCCCAGACGTCGGAGCGATCGTCAATGATGACGACCATGCTCTGGTCGGTGGGGAAGAGGCGCATGAGGGACTTGGAGGACATGCTGCCGCTCTCGTCGCGACTCAGGATACGGCCTCCAAAGATCTTGCCGTCGGGGTCAATGACCTTGCATATCTCGTCGGCGTACGTGCGCGTGCCCATCGTGTAGACGTGCATCTCGTAGAGCACGCTGAGGTTGGTGAGAAAATCGTTGAGACCAGGGCTGTAGGTGTTAGTCAGAGGCGCCTGTTGGAAAAGAAAAGCAGCAATTGAAGCCTATATGGGCACTCACCGCGGCTTGGTAAAGTACCACCGGCGCGGGCCGGGCCGACCTCTTCCTTTCGATCCAGAGGGAACATCATCGGCGAGGCGGAAAGCAGCCACGTCGCGGAGGGCCCTGGCGTTCGGGTTCTTCTCGCGCTTGCGTGGGGGCGACATGGGCGGTGTTGTACTCCGCCCGTCGGCGTTCTCACCCTCGCCCTCGGCCGTGCCGGCCTGCTCCGTCGCAGCCTTTTCAGTCTCCTCCTCCTTCTCATCTTCTTCGATCTCCGCAATCCATTCACCGACGGTGGGATCGACGGTGGTGTGAATGATGGTCTGGTCAAGATCGACGATGAGGCTCAAGCGCCGGGCAGCGAGTAGGTTATCGCGTGAGATGTTGTCCAGGCGCTTGGCCTCCTACGCAGCAGTCAGCATGTGCCCCATGCCGTATTATTATTGTTTGGCTAACGACGTACGTTGGTAGAGACAGTGACTCCGAGGGCGTCGTGGGCGAGCTCATAGCTGTCTGGATGGCGCGAGGGTCCGGCGGAGTTGGTCGCGGGGGCGGGGCGAGAAAGGTAATCGTCGCTGGTGCGAGTCAGCTTTCGCACCTCGCGCACGCAGGATCAGACAATGTCGGGCCGACTCTTGTTGATGCTGAGCGGGGCCATGCTTACTTTGTCAAGTCGGCTCCACACACACCGCACATGCCGTGGATCTGGACCGGATGGGTGCACGGTTGCTCGACCTTGATGATAGGTTTGCTATGGAAGATCAGCCTATGGCTTGGCAGGCAAACAGCTGCGAGGAACTTCTGCCTTATTGTTGTTCCTCAATCGCAGCGGCGGTATGCTTACCTTCCCCTTGCGCGGTCAATGAACGAGCCCACCCGCACTCCTGGTTCCCAGCGGACGACCGTGCCCGCAACGGCGCACTCCCAGCTGCCGACCATGTCATCACTTCTGCGGTCGGGGGACACGTGCTTGCCGCTCTTCTCGAGCTCGGCATTCTCCCTTTGTCTTGTAGCTGAGAGGAACGAGTACTCGAGCAATTTGTCGCCACGGCGCACCGTCTCACCGGCGGAAACGAGGATGCGTGTGACGGTGATGGGGAACGGTGCTTCGGCGGGCAACGTCAACGGGGTTGCGTCGCCCATCGTTGGTGGATGTGATTATTTTTGTCTAGAGGGATATATGAATGGCAAGAAGAGATCAAAGAAGAAAGGGATGAAGTATAAAAACAGAATGTGATGATGGGGGGGGGAGAGGGCAACATGTCCGAGCGAGGACGAACAATGATTCATAGTTGCCGTTGCCGCTGCCGCTGGAGCCATCCCACCACACAAAAGTGACCAAGGGCCACGTGATCACAATGCGCCCCCCAGGACCCCAGGACCTTGTCATTCATTCAGTCCCATCGTTCCTCTTTCGGCTGCTTTCCTGCTGCTTCTTCATGATGCATGCTGCTATATGTGGTCTGGGTACACTCCAGATGTTGTCTACAAGTACAAGCTGGCGGCGAACACAACTGAGCGGTTAGCATAACTTGAACGACACCCAACTCACTGTCGCGCTTGATAAGAGCCTGAGCCTCCTCCATCTTCTGGAACAGGTCGGCATCACCGATGACACGCGCCGCGTCTCGCACCTCACGGCACGTTTCATCGAGACGGGTGATACAGCGAACAATGGTGCCTTCGGGCACATCCGTAAGGTTGGTAATGTCGCTGAACGGCTGTATAGGTTAGTACAGAGCTTTCAATAGCGACATACCATTCCCTTGGCCCACTCGTAGACGACCTCGACGAGACCGGGCTTGAACTTCTCGCGGAAGTCCTCGATCGTGACATTACGGCGCAGCTGGGTGTTCTCAACAGTGTCGGCAATGGCGTAGATGGTGTCAAGACCCTGCGCCAGCTTGGCGGGGATGGCTGGCTGTGACTCGGTCTTCTCAACGAACACGAACACTGACAGGAGCGCGACGGCCTCCTCGGGGGTGTAGTCTGCAAGGATGTTGTCAAGGATGACCTCGGTAAGAATGAGTTCGTGGGCCGAGTTGATCTCGCAAGCGACGCGACCCTTGAGGAGAACGGTGGAATTGTCGTCAATGAACTGCAGCTCCTTGAGGACGTCGACACGCGACTCGTAGTCGGGCAAGAGCTCGAGGTTCTGGTCCGAAAGCGCGAGCTTGAGCTGCCTAAGACTGCCCTCAACCATCTTGCGCTCCTGAATAATATCATACTAGATGTCAGTTTGAACCGATCAAAGGTAACTTACGTGATCGTCAAAGTCCTTGCACAGCTGGCAGCCCAGCTTGGCCACACGGTCCGTCAACGCAATGCGCTGGCGGAGGAGTTCCTGGAACTCGAGTTTAGATAGCCGTGCCCAGTCAAACTCCTGCAGGCCAGTCTCGACAAACTCGTCGTAGATGACCGCAAGACGCTTGACAGTCTCAGCCGACACCTCCTTCGAGCGCTTGTCAAGGATGGAGACAATGTCAAGCTTCTTAGCATCATCCTTTGCGGAGCCGGCGTCTGTCTTGTAAAGGCGATCGGTAACGAAAGCGACGCTCGAGGAGTCAACGGCAACAAGCTCGAAGCGGGGCTCGCTGTAAGCACCCTTCTCGAGCACAGGCGGCCAGCGGGGAGCAACCTCTTCCTCCTTGATGTCCGACTTGCGATGCAACTGTCTCTTGTTGACGAGGGCGAGCACCCAGAGCGCCTTAGAATCGCTCTTGACGCCGTCACGAACAATGGAGGGGGCGTTGCGGAGGATGACTGCAACGTTGCCCGGGAAGTGCTGGGGGTTAGGTGGGGTAAGAACGCGGTCACTCACTCCGTCGTGCAGGATCACGATGCGGCCCGGTGTCATCTGCTTGCCGCCTGCCCAAGCGGCCTGGCCAATGAGCTGCTTGTTGATGCGGACAATCTCAGCCGACAAGTCGTAGAACGCCTCAATGTCAGGCTTGCACACCGAGCACTCCACGTTCGGGAGCTTGGCAAGGAGCTTCTCAGTCTGGTCATATTAGCAGGGTCAAATCGCCTGTACTCACCTGCTCGACCTGCTTCTGCTGCTCAGGCGCGAGTTTCTGGGCGGCATTCTCAGAGAACGAGCGCTTGATCATCTCCTCGACGCGAAGCGCCTCGACGCGGAGCAGGTTGAGGATCATGTTGTACGTCAAGCGGAACTGCGAGGTGAGGCGGTTGGGCACGCCGAGCATCATCTCCTGGAGTTCCTTAACCTGGCACTTGTTAGTCATGACAACTTGGTTTCTAGTGAGACTCACGGGCTGCAGCTCGTCACCACCGCTGAGGATGATGACTGTGCCGGTGGTATCGAGACCACGACGACCGGCACGACCAGCCATCTGCGTGTACTCTCCGGGGAGGAGGTTGCGGAACGATACACCGTCGTGCTTGCGGATACCGGCAAACACGACACTCTTGGCGGGCATGTTGACTCCCATCGCGAACGTTTCGGTCGCGAATAAGACCTTGATCAGACCACGCGCGAAGAGAATCTCGACAACCTCTGTTTTGGCGTTAGCGAATTGACTTCCATGACAAGGTACCTTTGACAAGAGGAAGGAGACCACCGTGGTGGACACCGATACCGCGGCTCATGAGCTCGCGCATCCTGAGGATCTGTGGCAGCGTCTTGTCGGTACCCTTGAGGCGAGTGAGAGCGCGCTCCCAGACAATGTGGACTTCGCTCTTCTCCTTGGCGTCGCAGAGGTCGGTGCTAGTCAGAGTCATGGCGTATTCCTCGCAGCGCTTCTTGGAGAACACAAAGTTGACGACGGGAAGGAGGCCGCCCTTGCGGAGGTAGTTTATGAGATGGGTCCACACGTTCTGGTCGAGCTGGAAGCCGCTGCGGCCACCACGGCCCATGTGTCCTCCACGTCCGCGCGTAGCCGGGGCCGGGGCTCCCTGGCCACCGCCGCGGTTCGCATGAGTGCGGCCACCGCCTACGCGAGTAAACGGCGCGGAGCGACCTGTGGGGAGGTCCTTGGCCCTGGTCTGCTGACCAGGCGCACCTCCACGACCACCGGTGCGCACCACCGGAGGAAGGCCGGCCGCCTCGCGCTCCTTGTCCTGCTTGCGGCGGAGAGCCTCGCCAGCGGCCTTGTAGCCGTCGCCAAGGAATTGGCCCTTTGAGTCGACGATCTTGTGGAGCTCCTTGCCGGCCCAGAGGAAGTGCTCGAGGGGAACAGGACGCATCGGGGTAGAAATAACGTAAATGTTCTTCTTCTTGGTGCGGCTGAGAGTTAGCTGCATTCAGTGCCCCAACTCACCCAACCCAGTCGGCAAACTCCTTGGTGTTGGGGACAGTGGCGGACAGAAGGATGATGTTGACGTGCTCGGGTAGCATAATGATAACTTCCTCCCAGACGACACCACGCTGAAGCGTCAGTAAGGCAAGATAGTAGCCACTCACCTCGGCGTCGTTGACGTAGTGTACCTCGTCAAATATGACGAACTCGACGTCGCGAATGAGATCAGCACCCTTGTACAGCATGCTTCGCAAGATCTCGGTTGTCATCTACACGTTAGCAGGCCACATAATCTTGGGAGCTCACAATCAAGCAGCTGCCCTCGGAGTTGATCTGGACATCGCCAGTGAGAATACCAATGGCAGACGGCTCAAAGGTGGTCTTGAAGTCGCGGAACTTCTGGTTTGACAGCGCCTTGATGGGCGAGGTGTAGATCGCCCTGCGGGTGTGTTAGATAGTCCACACACTGTCACCATCTAATACCCACCTTGTCATGTGCTTCATTGCGAGGGCAATGGCGTACTCGGCAACCACAGTCTTACCAGCGGAGGTGTGCGCCGCCACAAAGACACTGTCGCCCATCTCGAGGCGGTACACGGCCTCCTTCTGGAAGTTATCCAGCTCGAAGGGGTACTGTTGTGAGTTTTTATTGCCCCGTCATGCCCAGACTCACCTCACGCGCCATCTCGGGGACGAGCTCATGGAAGTTGAGCAGCTCCTGGTTGACGTCGACTACATGAGCCCACTCCTTCTTGGCGATTGTGCCCATGGCCTTCCTGGAGGGAGGGGGCGCGGGCAAACGCTGCGCGAGTTAGCTGAGGTAATTGAAAAAGGTCCGTGACTCACGCCTACAGGCAGGAGGTCGTCGACGTTCTTGGTGGAGGTGGACGCGCCGGGACGAAGCACGTCGGCGCCCTCCGGGGTGACATCGCCGTCGCCGAGACGCGAGACCTGTCTGTTAGCTGGACGGTCGATGCGCAACCTTACCTCGAGAGTGGGAGACTCCTCTCCTCCACGACGTTTCCTCCTCGCCTTGGTGGTCATCGACTGGGCCCCGAGCATCTCTGCCAGGAAGTCGTCGGCTGCCGTCAGCTTGACCTATACACCGATATTAGAACGCTGAGCTGTGTACGCACCTCCCTCAAGCGGCACACCCCTGCGCATGCCAGGAGCACGAGTCTTCCATCCATCTTCTTCCTCGAGCTCCTCCTCGGCCTCCTCAAAGGTGATAGCGGGCTCGAGGCCGCCCGGGAGGAAGGGCGCATTGGTGCTCTTGCCGCGGACAAAAGTGCTGAGCTTTCCGGGCTCGCGCATCATGGAGCTCGACAGGCTGGGGTGTGCGGGCGGCTTGGGCGCAAGGGCGTCGCGCCAGTGGGTGAATTTGCCATCGATACCGCGAAAGGTCGGGGTGACGGTGTGGGTTGCTGGGAGAGGGTCGAGGCGGAGCTGGGGGAGGGGGAGGGGTGTGGGGAGAGGCGCCTGCCAGCGCCAGAGGTCTGGTCCGGAGAGGTCCTTGGGTGGAGAGAGAACGTCTTTCTCAACCAGTTGAACCGCCTCAGTCGCCGTCGGGAGGCTGGCGATACCGAGGTCGGCGGCAAGGGACTCGGACGCAAGTGTTGATGCCGCGGGGTTGGCGGCAGCTTCGAGCAGCTGCAGGAAACGGGCGGACGAGGCGCCACCGTTCTCCTTGGTGCCAGAAAGCGTCATTGTGGCGACGCGTTTCTGGGAAGAAGAAGACATAGGATCTGAAAGCAAGAGTAGACGAGTCGACGCTTTGTGTAAAGGGCGCTCGTCACTGTTGACGGTTCTGACGGGCTGGAGAGCAACATTGTCTGGAGGAGGGGCACGACGCAATGGATATAGCCTTTACGTAATCACATTTCACGTGTTCTTGCCATATTGTTGGTGCAGGACCAAGTTGTATCATCTCCCCTCCAACTCGCGTTCGATCCACTCCATCACCCACCTACACCAACATCCACAATGGCCGAGGCATCAGCCGTCGCCAAGCGCAAGCTGCGCCCCGCCCGCAAGCAGGTCAAGTCAGGAGACGTCGACCTCAGCGAGAAGGTCCAGGCCGGCAAGGAGTACAGTGCGTTCTCGCCGCTTGTGTTCGAGTCTAACCCGTGCAGACATCTGGTACAACAAGTGGGCTGGCGGTGACAAGGAGGACCCCCTCTCGCTGTGAGTACTGTGGGGAGATCTGGTGGGCTGGTGAACGGGTGATAGTTATACACCAGCTGCCATTTGGCGCTCGCAGGACATGACTAACGCCAGGCAAACACTCTCGCAGACACGCTGCATCATCTCCCGCGACGCAGGATACACCCGTGCCGACGCGACTGGCAACCGCTTCTGCTGCCTCTTCTTCGCCCGTGGATGCTGCCCTTACGGGTAAGCTTGCCCGCCCTCGACATAAAATAACTGACACCAGATCTGAGTGTGGATACCTCCACCGCCTGCCGATGCCGACGCAGTTGATTGACCACTCGCGCGACTGCTTCGGGCGCGAGAAACACGCCGACTACCGCGATGACATGGGTGGTGTGGGCTCGTTCAATCGCACTAACCGGACGTTGTACATTGCGCAGATCCACGAGAGCGCCGACAAGGACCAGACGCGCGAGACGCTCCTTCGCCACTTCCGCGAGTGGGGCAAGATCGAGAGGTGTAAGTTGTGATGATAGTACAGCCTATAGAGGTGTGCTGACACCGCAGACAACGTCCTATACAACCGCGGCATCGCTTTTGTGACGTACCAGCACGAGTCGAACGCGCAGTTTGCAAAGGAGGCAATGCAGCACCAGAGCATGGACATGGATGAGATCCTCAACGTCCGCTGGGCGACCGAAGACCCGAACCCGGGTGGAAAGAAGGCCGAGGATGAGAGGATAATCAAGGAGGGCCGCAAGGTCATTGCGAGCAAGCTGGACGAGAACCTCGTCGAGGCGGCGCAGACGCTCCGCGCGCTTGAGGAGGGCAACGAGGCCGATTTTTACCCCATCCAGGCGTCGGCTCAGGATGACGACGAGGACGAGGACGAGCGCCCGGTCAAGCGTGCGCGTGGAGACGGCGGTGCGGCGTCGACATCGGCATCGACATCGACACCAGCGGTCGGCATCCTCGGCGGAGACACACTTGACAGCATCAAATACTACGCCGAGATGGCGCGCAAGCAGGCGGAGGAGTCGAGGACGCGCAAGGCCCCCGCCGCCCCGCCCCGCGGCGTGGCCCTCCTGGGTGGTTACGGTAGCGATAGTGACGATGAGTAGTTGAGATGCGATTGTACATTGTTAGATACCCCAAGCCGCGCAGGAGGTTGCGGTGCGCCCTACTCCTGAGACTCGACAAGTTCTTTGCAACCTGTTGCAACCGTGCGCGCCGATGGGGTCGCACCTGCTACTGCATCGCAGATACCGCTGCGCAGCAGTTGAAGTTCAGTAAGAAGTGCAGCAGACCCTGTTCAAGCAAGGATAACAACCGGAAGTGGGTTACATCAGACCAACTGCTGCCAAACTGAACCGGAATCTATGCGCGACGTCTGCTCTACACAACCCGCGTGCTTCGTCCTTCACTCCTATCGTCGTCCTGATCCACTGCTTCTTATCCACCGCTTCTTCTCCAACAGCACCTTCGCTCCAGCTCCCAGCAACTCTCGAACACTGTTGCCCTCTTATGCGGCAGTGCGGGACGGCACCGAAAAGTTGCGGCGGTTGAGGAGGAGGCCCTTGATGGCGCGGATCTCGCGGCGGGCATTGTCCCACTCCTCGCTCTTGGCAGCGGGGAGACTGAGGGGCGACGAGTCGCTGCCGCCGGCCTTGGCGAGGTTGGCGCCGAGTGTTCCGAGGCCGACACGGGACGTGCTGCTGTTGGAGCCGGGGACGGAGCCCCAAGGAGTTCCTCCACGGGCGATGAAGAGCTCACGGTGGAGACCAGAGGTGTATGTCTCGAGGGTGGAGACGAGGGATGTGCGGGTGGTGGCGGTCGCGTCGAGGCTGGAGGCAAGGTCGCGGAGGGCGGCCGACAACGGCGAGACGTCTCCGAAGAGACGGTTGGGTCCGGGCTCGGCGGGTTCCTTGTCCTCGTCGGCAACGGCGATAGTGGCAGAGCGCGGCGAGTCGGGGCCGCCGCCCTTCTTCTCCAGCGCGAGCTCTTCCTTCTCCTTCTTGTCATCCTCCTTGACCTTGCCCTTGGACTTCTCCGACTCGCGTGTCCGTGCGCGGACGAGAGCTCCGGGACCGACGGGCTCCTCTCCCTCAATCTCCTCGATCTTCTTGGGCTCGGGGAAGATGGAGGTGAGGCGGATGTCCTGGAGGCGCTCGAGGATCGACCTCCACCTGTCCCTCTGCGGCGCAACGAGGGCCGTGCGGGCCGAGAACGTTGCGTGGAGGAGGGGGAGGAGGAAGGTGGACCAGATGCCGGCGAGCACTGCACTTCCTCCGAGAACGATCGAAACGACGTATGCGAGACGCTTCAGCTGTTGCGGCAGAGTCGAGGCACGGTACGGTGTCGGCGCGTGTGTCAAGTGGTGGACGACCGGTGCGGGGCCATAGTGGTGTGCTGTGGCCGCGACCGGCGCAGCGAGGATGGGGGCAATGGGGGAGGGCCTAGAGGAGGGCTCCATGGAGTGTACGGAGGGGGCGGCGGAGGCGGGAGGAGAGAATGCGGCGGCGGACGGCGCGGGTGTGGGGACCGCAGGGCTGGGGCCGGACGGCTGGGTGGGCTCCGCAGCGGCGACCGAGATATCGGGGGTGGGCGCGGGTGCCGGGGTAGCGGCGGGAATGTCGACGGGTCCGGGGGCAGCGGGAGCGGCAGAGGGTGCCGGGGGGTCGTTGTCGGCCATGATGGTTGTGCGAATGAAAGAAGGATGGAGAGAAAGAACAACACTGAAGATGGATGTTCTGTTCTGGATCTGACAAACGGATGTCGCTGTCGGGAATGAGCGTTAAGCGGCACTGGCTGCTGGCCCACTGGCTGACAGGGCGGAACCTAATCTCCACCAGGTGGGGAATACCTCCAAATCCACTCGTCGGCCGGCGCCGACTCCGAGGCCCTAACGGACATGCATGCCGAGGCGCCGCGAGGGGAACATGAGAGCATGCATGCGGAGCTGCCGAGACGCACAACCACGAGATATGCAGATCGGTGCAGACACCAGATAACTCAAATAGCTGAAATCGGTCGACTGGCTGCAGCCAGGCAGTTGATTGCCACTCGCCACCACCAGCTGGCTGGCTGGCTGGCTGGCTGGCTTGCTGGCTGGCTGGCGGCCTGGCTGGCACTCGTACTTGGTCGCGCGTTTCAATCAATGACGCAGGACGACCCCGCGACGCCATCGATTCCATCTCTCCTCCTTCCAACTTGTCTCCTTCGCTGTCACCCATCCATCCATCCCACCGCAAACCATGTCGCTCGTCGAACGTGAGTACATATGCGTATACCCAGCTCTCGTGGCTCCCGCGCACACGCATTCTGCGGGCGCGCATGCTTGGCTGGAAGGTCGACACCCGTTCGTCCTCGTCTCCAACTTGATCTCTGCCTGTGCTTCGTGGCAAGGCCAGCCGCTAAAGTCCACACCCGGGCACTAGGAGCGCACGCACTAACACGCAGCACCGGCACTACCGCCCGCGATAGCATCGGCACTCGAGACGTACAAGGCCAAGGACCCGGCAAAGAGTGCGTGGCCCGAGCGCGCTCTCAGAGCGCGGCGAGGAACTTTCTCCGTCCCGCGTCCTGCATCGTACTGACACGGCCTCTTGCGTTCTGATCTGATCTTCATCGCCATCACGATTGCTTGACCCCTCGGTGCTTGTTACCCGTTACTAACCTGCTGTTGTTGGTGATGTGGGTGTCGTCCTCCGCGACTCTATCTGGCGGGTCTCCTTCTCCTTCCTCACCCGCGCTGCCTTGCACCCTCAGTCGTCGTGCGATTCAAGTCCATCGGCTCCGCGCCCGTCATGAAGAACAACGTGTTCAAGGTCACAGCCGGCAACAAATTCCAGGCTGTCGTCATGTTCCTCCGCGGCCAGCTGGGCATCAAGCAAAGCGACGCTTTGGTGAGTGCGGGTGCTCCCATCACCTCATCACCCGTCCGCCCTTATTCCTTCCCCCAACTTTCTTACACACGTACTACAAAGCTGCAACGCGCTAACAAACACAGTTCACATACATCAACGGCGCGTTCGCCCCCACGCCGGACGACACAGTCGGCAGCCTGTACAAGTGCTTTGGCACCGAGGGCCACCTGATTGTGAACTACAGGTGTGTTGCATCGAGATGGACGACTTAACTAACGCGCAGCAACACGCAGGCGTGGGGATAGGTGCCAGGATGCCCGTAGTCCTCTTATGTTGTATTACTTGCATGTCTATACCTTCTGAATCGCGCGTCTGGAGGCTCGGGCTTGACCTGCACTGACCTCTGACCTGCACTGACGCCGCGCCACCTCCTAGGTGCAACCATACCAGGCGGTGCGGGTGGTTCAGAGGATAGGCCTTACCACAGGCTGCTGATCCTCATATTCCGGCACAATATACGATATTTACATGTGGGACTGCTGCTCAGTGACTGGGCCAGAAAAGCAAAATCTAGGTGCGCCCGT
>PQXP01000561.1:0-13683 GCA_002973495.1 Apiotrichum akiyoshidainum | reverse complement strand
CCGCCATTGCCGGCGGGCTCGAGCCCATGGGCGCCTTTGGCAAGCCGTCGCACCTTGGCCGCCCCGTCCCGCTCAACCACCGCCCCGCGCACGGCCTCGCGCACGCGCAGCCCGTCCGCCCCTCGCCGCTCGTGGACAGCAAGGACCGCTGGGCACCCCCGACGAGCTCTGTCGTCGTGCCCATTGCTCCGCCCGCGCAGAAGCCAAAGCAGCCGCACGGCGCGCCGCTCATCGGCAAGCCGCCCGCCGGACACGCAGCCGCCAAGAAGCCCTCGCCGCACGGCTCGGCCGCCAGCGTCGTGAACGGCCACGGCAACGGGTCGTCGGCGTCGAGCATCGCGACGCTCACGCCGGAAAAGCCAAAGATGAAGCAGAGCGGCCTGGCAAAGATGTTTGGCGGGCTCAAGGCCAAGGGCCGCGACTAGGCTGTCTTGTTCGTCTGTCCGTCCGTCCGTCCGTCCGTCTCGTCTCGTCTCGTCTCGTCTCGTCTCGTCTCGTTCGCCATTGACTCGACCCGGTCTCTGTGACCGCGCATCCACCACCACTGTTTTCGCCCCGCGTTTTCATCGCCTCTTTCCCATTCCATCCGCATCAGCGTTCGTTTCTCCACGTTCACCGACCGCCCGTTTCCTGTCCACTTACTTGGCCCGTCCTCCGCAACAACGCACACGCCGCGCAGCAGCACGTCTGCACTGCACTGTGCTGTGCGTGCTGTGCGCATTTTCTACACTACTACCTACCACCTTTGCAACTACCACACACCCACGCCCACACCCGCACCCGCCACATCCGCGCCGCGAGCGCGCACGCTACACGCACCGTGCGAGCCCGCGCCGCGCTTCCACCTGCATTTAGGAGAGATCCGCCATCCCCATCGTAACAGCAACAGCAACAGCAACAGCAATGCCATTCCGCAAGAGAGGAGGAGAGGAGGAGAGAGGAGGAGGAGAGGAGGAGAGAGGAGGAGAGAGGAGGAGAGGGAGGAGGAGAGAGAGGGGTGCATTTCCGCAGCCGACAGACAGGCTGATGTTGATGATAAAGAAAGAAGAATGAAATGTACCATTATGTTGGAGACTAGTGCGCGTCCTGCCGCTGCAAGATTGCAGCTCATCCCACAACTGACCCCACGACTCGCATGCCATATGCTATGCCGTCGCACCTGTAGGTATTCAGAGCTGCGCGCCTGCACGCACGAGCGCGGCGCAACGCAGGGCCCGAGTTCTGGGCATATGTATATCAGCGGATTGTTGGTCGACACACGAGCCGGGATGCAACGAGCGTGAAATCATCGATCCGAGAGGTCCCTTCTTCCGCCAAGGCGCCGAGCTGGTTTGTGAGCGTCTGGGCTGGGCTGGTTGCAACTAGGTCTGTGACTCTCGCCTGGCCACGGACCGCACGGTGCCCGCTCGCCGGAATGGAAAAAGGCCACTCGCGAGTCCCCTCCCGGCACGCGCCTGCCTGCTGCCTCCCGTAGCAGCCCGCCAGAGCACTGGGCATCTACATGTCTCCAGCCACGCCCGCTCTGCTCTTTTGCTCGGCTGTGCCGGTCACGGGCTGGAGTCCGCCACTGGCACTGGTGCAGCGGGAGCGTGGCATCGTGGCGCTTGGAACCGAGATGCGACGCTGCCGAGCTACCAGTCACCAGGTGCTCGCCACAATCTCTGAACACACACAGCGAGAGCAGCCGTTTCATCCCGTCACCTACTGCACAATGACGACCTTGCGCGCTACCAGCAAACGCCAGACATCACACACGGGCATTCCGTCACTGCACTACACCAGCACCGGCTCCACGCGCCGCGTCCTCCAAGGCGCCATCCTCATCGGCGCGCGCGCGGCGCCCCACTGCTCGCGGCCCAGCGCGCGCTCCATGTCCCTGCCATCCACAAACTCGACGCGCTCAACGACGCCGCGCTTGTCAAACGGCCCGCCCCAGTATTTTTTCCACGCGCCGCGCCGCTGCTGCCCGCCCGTCCTGCTGCCGTCGCCGCCGCCGCCGCCCGCCTCCCACTCGCCCTTGTTCGCGTGTGCCGGCAGGTGCCACCAGATCTTGCCCCGGAACTCGTCCGCAATCTCGGCCCGGCGCGCCGCGTCCGCCGCGTGCCAGCCGGGGAAATTGACAATCGTGTACTGGCCGCCCACGCTCGTCGGGTCGCCGACCTGCTCGCTGCGGGGCGTGCGCGCCATGCCCGGTAGCGCGGCAATGTGGCGGGCCAGGATACTCGAGACGGCGCGCGCCTTTGCGGGAAAGACGTACACGACGTGGCGCGCGTGCGTCGCGGGCAGCAGGCCCGGGAGGAAGAACTGGCCCTTGGGGTCGAGCGAGATGTGGAAGACGACGCGCGTGACGGACGGCGGGAGCGTGAGGTCGTTGCGCGCCGTCGTGCCAAACAGGACGACCGTCTTCAGGTTGGCAAAGCCCTTTAGCGCGCCGCGGGGGATGCTGGGGGCCGAGACAAAGCCCGGGAGAATGTGCAGAGTCGGGTGCTGGAAAAGGACAGCAAACGGATTTGCTGCCACTGCGGCCGTGGGAGCCTCGATGCTCGCCAGAGTCTGGTACGCCTGCCACGGGAGGACTCTCGTGTTGTCCGCAGCGGTCAGATTGACGCGCAGTGTTGTGGCGTTGCCGACGCCGAGGAGGTCCACCTGGTCCTGCCGCTGGGGGTACTGGTGGTACCCGAGTGTCGTTCCCTGCTGCCGCTCCCAGTGCGACTTGAGCTCCGCGCTTGGGCGTGCGGCCGCCAGCCACTCGGCGCGGTCCAGCGTCTCGAGCTTCTCGCGCCGCGCGATGCCCAGGTACGCGCCACACGTGATGCGGTACGTGAGCGTGCTGGCGGTACTCTTGACGACCGCAAAGTGACGCGGCACACGCTGGTCCACTTGCTCCATGAACCACCGGTTGAGGCTGGCCACGGCGCGCACGTCCTGCGGGGCAAGGTAGTTGAGGAGGATGGCCAGGACGACGTGCCGGAAGCCGTCAATGGGGAGCTTGGGCTGGGGGGGCGGGCGGGCCGCGAGGAAGGAAATGCCGTCGTCCGAGTTCGAGTCGTCCAGGAAGAGGGTGGCAAGACTCGGTGTGGCATTCGTGCCCCGGGTGCGTTCCGGCGGGCGCGTGCGGGTTCCGGTGCTGCCCGCAGGCGCAGGCGCTGGGCGCGCTGTCGTGCGTGTCGGCGTCTTGGGCGCAGAGTTCCTCGCAGTCAGAGCAGCTATCATGGCGCTTGTCCGGCTGGGAGTCTTGGGCGCCACGAGGAGAGTAGAGGGTGGCGGGACGGGTGGGGGTGTGGCCGCCTTGAGTCTGCTGGTGCTGGTGCTAGCACCGGGCGAGGAGCCCACACCGCTGCGGCTAGAGCTGGGCAGCGTGCGAGGCGGCACGGAGCGGGTGTCGGCGGTCGACGACCCGCCGGCAGACCTAGCGGGAACATCCTTCCTGATGGTGCGAGGTCGCTTGGAAGGGGAGGCCTCGTTTCCGTCGTGTGTGTGTGTCTCCGCTGTCGGACGGCAGGGCGCGGCGGCGGGCGCGATGAGCTCAGCGTCCACGTCAACCGGGACGGCGCGCTTGTTCTTGGGCAGCGCACCGCGGGCGCGCGGGGGCGGTGGCGGGGGCCGGGAACGGGGCTGGGGTCGGTGGAGGGGCATCTCGTCGTCCGACGAGTCGTCGACGATCACCACGCCGTCGAACGAGGTGTCCGAGACGGGGGCTATGTTGGTGGTGGAGAGCACGCGGATGGGGTTTGCGCTGGTGCCGAGGGGGGCAGCTGGGCGCCTGCGCGGCGGGCCTGCGCGGGCGGGGGGCGGCATTGCGCTGCTTGAGGGCTGCGAGGCGGCGAGTGGTGGCGGCTCGAGCGTGGATACGATCGGGGCAGGAGTCAGGATACGCGGAGGAGGGAGAGAGGCAGAGAGCGAGAGAGGAGGAGTTAGTGAGTGAAGGAGGGAGAGAGAGAGAGAGAGAGAGATGATGAGAAATGAGAGCGCGGGAGAGAGAACCAGCCAGCGAGTGAGTGTGTCTGAGGGTTGTTTGTTATTGTTGTCAGAGTATACAGCTCCACACGCCTCGACACAGTTGTCCGCCACACACTAGCCTAGCAGCAGCCGATATTAGCCGCCTATCTACCGTATGGAGCGGCCCATGGTTGGCGCTACCAGGCCCCGTCCATGCAAGGATAGGGATCAATCAGGTCGATCAGAACACCGTTGCGCATCGTCGGGCTCGCGATCACGTCGTCGAGCGACGGCGAGGGAGCATGGTGAGGCGGTCGATGGTGGATACCCACGTAGCCGCAACGTCGCTGCGGGCTGCACTAAACCCTCTGTTCTGTGGCTTCGCTCATGCCCGCCCCCCCCCCCCACCCTCGCCTAAAGGTCTAAGTATGCATTGATTGTGAGACTGTACAACATGAGTGTCTCGCGGGGTCGTGAGGCTGGCGGGCGGCACGGCTCTGACCACATGTGGTGCGCGCAGTGGACAGACACGCTGTCCGCCAGCATGGGAGAGAAAGGTGGGTGGGTATTGAAGCGGAAGTTGGGAGGATGGAAATGTTCAGTGTTTGGGTCCAGAAAGTGAGACCACAACGCGTTACCGTTGACTGAAGCCTGAATGGAGTGTTTAGCACGCAGCGAGCAGCAGCTGCAACCAGAGCAACCAAAGGGAGACAGCGGGGACAGCGCTCAGCGCACCTAGTACAGGCCCTTGCCGCCGCCGCTGCGTTTGCTGAGGTTGACAATGTTGAACGTGAGGCAGAACGCCATGACAAAGAGGCCGTAGATGCCGAGCGCGAGCGCGGCCCATTTTGTCATGCCGGGCTCGTTGCGGAAGAGGCGGAAGTAGAAGAAGCCCGGGAGGATGAACGAGATGATGGTCGAGCCGGTCGAGCCGACAAACGACAGCACAACGTCCAGCTCGTCGACGAGGTACGCGATCGTGTACCCGGAGACGAGAATGCCGACAGTAAAGCCGATAAACTTCTTCTTTGGCATCTCGGCGGTGGCGGGGCCGTGCGCGCCGTCGCCGACCTTGGGCACGAGACGGTCGTTCTCGTTGGCCGAGTCAAACGACTCGTCGTCATTGTCCGACTCGGACTCGGGCTCCTGTGTGACAACCACAACGGGCTTGACCTTCTTGCCCTTGATGATGCCGGACGTCAAGAGGTAGAGGCACGAGCGGCACGGGAGCGCCTGGAGGGGGTAGGAGAGTCCGACGAGGAACACGATACCGAGGCGGCCGATTGCGACGACGAGCGACTCGGCCGGGTACATGGCGATAACGTTCGAGCCGACCTTGCTGCCGAAAGTGAGGTATCCGATCAGGCCGAGCACCTCGTACACGCCCGCAGCGCCGAAGATGGAGCTCGCAATCACGACGTTCATCTTGCCCTGCGTGCGGTCCTTGAGCTCGTTGTAGATTGGGAACAGGTTCTGCGCGCAGGTGAACGCAAACACCTGCACGGGAAAGGCCGCGAGCGTGTTCATGCCAAAGCGCCCCCACACGATCTCGCCGCGGTTGGGGTCAGGGCCCTTGATAAAGTACCAGCCAACGACGACGACGACCATGTACGCGACAGACGACAGCGCAATCTGGGACGTTGTCTTGAGCGAGTCGAGCGTCTTCATAAACGACAGCGGCACGATGATCACCGAGGTCGCGAGCAGCCAGAACGCGGGCAAGAGCAGTATCGAGTCCTGCGGGAGCGTGGTGCGGAAAATGTGCGCAAACGTGAGGCACACCTGGGGGAGGAGCGTCTGGGGGTCAGCGCAAGTGGTTGGATGGCTGCGGCGCCGGCCACAGGGATCCACGGGCCGCGACGCTTGGCATGTGCGACGTGCGCGACGGGCCGCGACGCTCTGGACACTCCATGCCGCGTCTGTCCTGCGCGAGAGCGGATTCTGGCGCGACACCCTCGTCTGGACGTACCTTGCAGATGATGAGGTACGAGACCGAGACACCAAAGCACTTGATTGCGATCGCGCACTGCTGTCAGCAAACGTAGCGGACACGTTCCACTCACGTCAAAGAGACGCATCACCCAGCCCTTTCCAAAGGCAAGACGAGCGACCTCGTTGAACGACGCCTTGCGGCCCTCGTCGCCGGGGCGCACGCCGACGAGCGTCGCGCAGCGGGAGAGCAGCCAGAGGCCAAAGACGGCCGTACACGCCGAGGCGAGGCAGGAGACGACGCCGGGGATGATGCCCATGGTCGCAAATGCGGCGGGGAACGCGAGGGCGCCCGAGCCGATGATGGTGTTTGCGAGATTGGAGAACGAGGAGAGCACTGTCGCTCCTGGCTCGCGGGGACGGCTCGCGCGGCGGCGCCTGCGAGGATGAGGGAAAAAGGCCATGTCGGAGGCGGAGGGGTCAGAACGAGCGTGGGCGGTCGGGGACGGAGAGTGGTGAGGGGAGGGGTTGTCGGTCGCTCCGTATGAGGACGGCATGAGAGTGGATTACAGAGAGGAGGGAGATGTTGAGAGGCGAGTTGATGAGTTGGTGTTGGTGGTGACAGCGGTGGCGTGAGTGTGCGTGCACTGGCTGGGCTTGCGATGGAACAGCGGCAGTGCGGATTGCGAGGCAACACAGGGGACGGGGGCTGCGGGTGCCGGGAAGGTCGGGGGGTCGATATTGAGATCTTGAAAGCTCGGAGGCTTTTTGCAGCAGATCTGAGCTGCGGCAAGAGTGGTGGTGGTGAGGTGGATGCTTGTGGTAGCGATGGGCAATGTTGCAATGGTGAGAGCAATGCAGTCGGAGCAGTGACGAGGATGATGATGATAAAGCGACTCCAAAAGTGCCCGTGGGCTAAAAGTGGGCGGAAAACGAGAGGGAGAGCACGCGGTGGCGAGCGGCAAGTGGAGATGGGCAGCAGCAGCAGCAAATAAAGAGGCTCGCTCCCCCCTCTTCCTGGGGCTGGGGGGTTTGTGTTTCTGCCTGACCTACTCGGGATGCATCAGCAGCACAAGGAGGGTGGCGACGAGGACGGCAAAGTGGGTGACTCGAAACGCCTCAGAGGTGGGCTTGCCAGGCTGGAAAGAGAGGGCTCTCCCCGATGACGCCGCTYCAACCCACCTACGGGAACATTACTTTTACTCCACCCAGATGTCATTGATGCTTGCTCCATCCTGGCCATCCGTGCATTTCATCAATCTCGGCGTCTTCAACACCGCCGTGCATGTACAATGGACTCACGTTCGCTCGAGATCTCTCACACCAGCATGCTTACTCTTCACAGCGGCACGCGGCACAGTGGCCAGGGGTTCGACTCACCTGGCGACTAAGGGGGGTGCACAAGGGGGAACAACGCCACACCGCAATCACGCTCCCCTGACGCACGCCTGACGAGGAACAGCAGCGCAGCGTAGCGTGCGCTGTCGCTGTCACTGTCGCTGTCACTGTCGCGGTGGCGCGCTGACATCAGACATCACTCACTGCTCAGTGGTCAGCCGGACGACCGCAGCTGGCGAAATGAGGGCAGCATCTCGAGCGCTGGGCTCTGTCGAGTGCCGAGTGCCGAGCGGCATGGCCGGGAATCGACGGCAACGCCCCTTCGTCGCTCAGTCATGTATGGAGAGTCCAAGTGCATGTCGTCTTCATGCATCGCCGGCGCGGGATGTTGTGAGCAGTCCGGCGAGGGACGACGAGGCTCTGATGGGTCAAGCAGCAAGCACCCGGTCGATCTCCTCCTTCCCACTTCCCCGCAGGCTGACACGGCTGACGCTGCCGATAAGACCTAACACTGATAGCTGATAAGACAGGCATGCGAGGATATGCGAGACAGCCGCTGCACTGGGCAAGCTTCCGCGACCTTCCAGCTGCGCATCTGCTCATGTATGACGTTGCGGGGTACGGGATGCTCGCTGGGCATGGGACAGGGCAGCGGACGGGACGTTGGCAGCCGAACGATCTCCGTAGAGAACTCTGAACGCAGGCCCAGGTGCGAGGGCGGCCTGTCGTGCTGTACGCTACGAGTGCCGGTATCACGTCCGTTGCTCTGCGGCGCGGAGGCGGGCACTCTCGGAAGCGAGCGGCACTAGGACTAGGCCTGTAGCCGTGGCAACCGGCAGCCGTGCCGCTTCTCGAGTGAGGAGAGACCTGAGCCTCCGTACAGCTGCAGCACCAGCTACCCTCGCTCTCATGCCCGCGAAGCATGGGCAGCGGCAGACTGGCCTCTGCAGTAATCGCCCACTGGATGGCGCTAGATGATGGTCGGGAGAAAGTGGGTGCCATGCAGGATCGCTGCTCGGTCCTCGTCCTCGGGAATGTTTGCGTGGCTGCTGGCGTCGTACCCGCCAGACCACAGTGTCCGGCTACGAGGAGATTGATTGGCCTCGCTGAAGCGATGCACGACGTCTTGCCAGTCCGAGTAAACACGCAGCCCGGTGAATGTTCAAATGGAAAAAAAAAAAAAAACATTACTGCCAGAGGACGATGGAGCAGCCACGCTGAGATGAGAGCAATGACATGTCAGGATGCATGGCACAGGGGGGGTTGGTCGGTCGATGCCACCATGCATGGACGGTTTGGGAGGGGTGTGGGTCATTGGACGGCGCCAGGGTGGAAAAAAAGTAAACAACAACGCTGGGCTGGGCTGGGCACGCGAATGATTTTGCGGAATCAAATTTCTGGCTAGCAACGCAGTGACCCACGCACACACACACACACTGCGAGCACAACATTGGGCCCTGCCTGCCTGCATAGTGGTCATCCGACCCAAACATTGTCTTTCTGCTCTCTCTCTCTCCCCATCAACAACAATAACAACACCACTACAACACCACCACATCAACATCCCCTACTCATCAACACACGCACTCCTACGCATCACCCTACTCACACAGCATGGTTGCGCAGGACGCGCCGCAGATCCCCCAGCTCCCTCCGCTCGCGCCGCTTCAGCACCCCGGCGGAGGAGACATCAAACCCCCCACAACAGCCGCGCCGGTCCCGAAGAAGAAGGGCGGAGACCCCCCGCCTCCCCCGCCGCGGGTCATTCGGGATAGCGGAAAGGGCGTAGAGTACAAGCGGGCCGGATTCCTCGGCGAGGTGAGTGCCAATCCCGATCGTGCGGTGTCGAAGCAGCACGAGAGTCGGCGAGAGAGGCTCAGCGCAGAAGACCATCTTCCCGGTCTATTAAATTGAAGGCTGTCTTTGCTACTCTGTTAGCCGCCGCTGCGCCCAATGCCCGCTACCAGTATTCCTTCAGACACCCATACTGACTCCTCCCAGGGCGGCTTCGCGCGCGTGTACGAGGTAGTCGACCCCGATGGAAGAAGGCGCGCGGTCAAGGTCGTTCACAAGGCGTCAATCAGGACCAAGAAGAGCAAGACCAAGGTGAGTACTGTGACGAGGGAGCTAGTCTGGGGTTTGAGGACTAGTCAACGCTGTTTGCTCGGCGATTCGGCTGGTTGTCCATGATCAAGCCGACCCATGTGGTCGCCTGCCGGCCTGCTCGCGAGCGTTCTGCCGCCGCTCTACGCTCTTCTCGCTGCCTTGCGCTCGCCCGCTTTCTGCCGGCTCAGCAGAAACAGTGCCTGAGCGCCGGCCCTGCACAAACAACATCCCCGCCCGTGCGCTGTTGTGACATTACTGGCCGTGCGACTGAATGTACCATCATGGGCTTGACTAACACCACAGCTCTGGGCGGAGATCAAGCTGCACCAGATGCTCGACCACCCGGACGTTGTGCGCTTTATCGACTGCTTCGAGGATGAGGAGAACGTGTACATGATACTCGAGCTGTGCGACAATGGCTCGCTCATGGACCTGCTCCGCCGCCGCAAACGCTACACCGAGGCCGAGGCGCGCTTCTTCCTCGTTCAGCTCATCGGTGCGTGTCAGTACATGCACGACAACAACGTCATCCACCGCGACCTCAAGCTCGGCAACCTGTTCCTCGACGGGCACATGAACGTCAAGGTCGGCGACTTTGGCCTCGCCGCGCTGATTGAGAACGAGGGCGAGAGGAAAAAGTGAGCGTGTGGGCGGAGAGTATGGGCTGACAGCAGAACCATCTGCGGCACACCAAACTACATTGCCCCGGAAGTGTTGTTCGACACGGCCAACGGCCACTCATTCGAGGTCGACATCTGGTCCGTCGGCGTCATTCTCTACACGCTGCTCATCGGCAAACCGCCGTTCCAGACCAAGGACGTTAAAGACATTTACCGCCGCATCCGCGAGAACCGCTACGAGTTTCCTGCCGACAAGGAGATTTCGACGTCGGCGCAGGAGCTCATCATGTCGATCCTGAACTCGGACCCCGAGCAGCGCCCGACGCTGCAGGCGATCCTCGCGCACCCGTGGTTTACCGAGGGACCCTTCCCATCGCACATTCCCAACTCTGCCAATGACACCGCGCCCGTGTTCTCGCACTACTCGGCGAGCCAGAGCAGACGCAACTTTGAGATGGTCAAGCGCAGGGCCGCGGGCGAGCCAGTGTCGACGACCCCGCCGCCGCCGCCGCGTACTTCCTCTCTCGGCCAGTCGATCGCCGCACAGGAGCGCGACTTTAACAACGCCGTCCAGCCCGACTCGCCCATCTCGGCCCTCCTGTCGTCGGCCCGCCAACCCCTCGTCCAGGCACCGCCAACAATCAAGGAGCAGTCACTGCTGCGCAAGCTCACCGCTGCTGGCGCGCAGAGCACCCTCTCGCCCGTGCGCCGCGGCACGCTCCGCCAGCCGCCGCCCCCGCAGGCGAGCCGCGCGCCCAAGTTTGATGAGGTCGCCGAGGAGGAGGAGCCCGAGCCAGAGCCCGAGGACGCACCAAAAGGCATGACCGACGGCCGCGACCGCGAGCTCGCGCAGCAAAAGGCGCGCATCGTGAGCCAGATGGCCGCGATGAAGATCTCCGACACTGCGTCTGCGCCGACGTCCGCCTCCACCACCCCGCCCCGCGCACCGCTCCGCGAGGCCAACGTCCCCCAGGGCGACACGCTCCGCAAGAACAATGTGTACGACGTGGTAGAGACCAACCTCGCCACCGCGCTCAAGCTCGGCCCGACCGACTCGCTCCCTGCCACCGCTAACCAGGGCGCGGCCAAGCCCCCCAAGGTGTTTGTCGTGTCGTGGCTCGACTATTGCGCAAAGTACGGCATGGGCTTTGCGATGACGGACGGCACGGTGTGCGTGCACTTTAACGACAGCACGTCGCTGGTGCTCTCCCCCTCCAAGTCTCACTTTGACCACATTGCCCCCGACTCGGAACGCACCCATGAGAGTCGGCGCAACTACGCCATTGACACCTACCCCGCTGATCTCAAGACCAAGGTGTACCTCCTGCACCAGTTTGAAAAGTACATGCTCGACCGCCTCGTCGGCTCGCACCAGTACACGTTTGTCGACACGGAGCGCACGCGCGGCATGGTGTACATTGAAAAGTACCTGCGCATGAAGCACGTCATTCTCTTCCGCCTCAGCAACGGTCTCCTCCAGGTAAGGATCTCAGATAGTAACATTGGCTGACCGCAGTTCAACTTTTACGACCACACAAAGCTCATCCTGTCCGAGAACGGACTCGTGGTGACCGTCATCGACAAGCACTATGCGCTCTACACGTGGAACCTGCACGAGCTGTGCCGCCCGATCCCCGAGAGCACGGACAGCAAGGAGCGCCGCATGATGGAGCGCGTCCACTCGAAGCTCGAGTACATACGGTGAGTAGCATGCTCTGGGCGTTGGTTACAGTGAGGACAGAGCTGACGGCAGCGACGTGCTGGGCAAGATCCGTGCACATGGCGGAATGGGCATGGCGGACGCGGCCGCACGGCAGGAGGAGCGCGAGCGCCGGGACCGCGAGCGCGAGCAGCCACGGAGCGACAGGGACAAGGAGCGCGAGGCCCGCGAGCGCGAGCGTGAGCGTGCGGCCGACAAGGAGCGCGAACGTGAGCGGGAGCGGGAGAGGGAGAGGGAGAGGGAACACGTCCTGCAGTCGCGGGAACGCGAGCTGCGCGAGCGGGAAGCGCGCGACCGCGAGCTGCGGGACCGCGAGCGCGAGCGGGACAAGTATGCCTCCACGCGGGGCAGCGAGTACGCGCGCGAGAGCGTCCGCGACCGCGAGCGAGACCGCGAGCGCGCGCCGGCGATGCGCACGTCGCGGCCCATCCGATAGGGCGATCAGCGAAGGGGACAGTCGGCGGCGAGCGCGGTGCGTGGTGCGGACGATGTTGTATTTGTGGAAACCTGCCTGATTCTGTTCAGATGTCACTTGATAGAACTGAGCGTGTAAGGGGCGCGACTGGGCTGAAGCTGATGACGCTCAATGCCTCGACAGTCCAAAGTTCAAGAAGGTTTCAAGCAAGCGGGTGCCCCTGCTGCAGCGCAGCCACAGGATGCACATCGCGACGCGCGGCTTAATGTACAAGGTGAATGACGTCCGAGCGGGACATGGCTATAATCTACAGAAGAAGCGAGACGGCTGCAGTGCGCCGCGACGGCCTTGCAGCGGTCGCTCCGGGCGGCAGTGTCGTCTTCTACCTGTCCGTCCTGCCGGTCTCGATGACCTTGAGGCGCTGGTAGACGACCTTGAAGTCTTCCGATACCTGTTGTCAGCTAAAGAAAGAACAAGGTCAACGACTTGCCTCGCCCCTGACGATCTGGATCTCATTCGTGATACCACGCCTGATCTCGCTGGTCTTGTCGTCAAGCTTGGAGTCGAGATTGCTGAGCAGGCCGGTCAGCTGATGGTGGTTGCGGTCCATCTTGGACTCGCTGAGGTCGATACGCGAGCTGGTGTTCTTTATCGTCTCGTTAACTTCGCCCTTGGCCTCGACGACCGCGCAGCCCTTGTTGGGCTGAGATGATGAGTGTGTGCCCTGTATGGGGAGAGGATGAGAGCAACAGGAAGACTGAGCCTTGCTCACCCAACAGAATAGAATCGCCGAGGCGAGGCGACGCCGACGATGACGGTCATGGGGAGATGGCTGGTTCTGTGTCGGCTGAGGAGAGCATTGAGGCAGGGAGAGCCGGCTGTGGCTCGGATGAGCAACAGGATGTTGTCACCGTCGCCGCTGTGCCTTGTCCGAAGTGGGTGGCTCGTCATGGCGGGCGCGTGCAAGCAGCATATAGATGGTTGCTACCGCGCTCAGCACGAAAGAACGGCCGCACTCGCGATCGCAAGGCATCCCTTTCCCCAGACCTGCTGAGGACACTTACCAGTGATAAGGTTCGAGGTCGCGGAAAGTGAAAGGGAAGTAATGTTGGTGGTGGGGGTGGGAGGGGGGACCGCCATGTTGTTGTTGTTGTTGTTGTTGTTGTTGTTGTTGTTGTTGTTGTTGAGAAGATGACAAGGAGAGTCAGTGAGAGGAGGGCGACTACTGGTTGGACACGTGATTCATTCTAATTCCAAGCTGTCGAAGGCCCAAGGACGACACTGTTGTGTGGCAGAAGCTGGACACAGCACACAGCACGCAGGAACCGGGCCAGAACAGGAAGAATGCGACGAAGAACGCGGACAGGAACGCCGACCGGACAAGGACAAGGACAAGAACAAGGACAGACAGCACGCACGGTGAATGAAAATACCAAGCGCAAGACCAAGAACATCCAAGAACAAGGGTCAGGACACGGGCATGGGGCCGTCCCCCGGCCCTCCGGCTGGGGGCGGTGGCGGCGCGATCGAGGACCAGAAGCCAAGCCGGCCGAGTGTCAGGCATGCGCGCGCGTTCTCTGGCATCCCTCGTGTCCTACTTGTGTTTCCCCGGGCTG
>PQXP01000378.1:0-25230 GCA_002973495.1 Apiotrichum akiyoshidainum | reverse complement strand
CCCGTGCGTTTYATGTTTCCCAGCCGTCCCCTCCCTCCACCTTCAATTGAGGAGCTCGTCCTCATCACCCCCGCCGTCCCGGAGTCGCGGCGGCCGCGGACGCGGAGGGCGTGGCCGGGCGTCGCGCGGCCGGGCGAGCGCCCTCTCCGCCGCACACATTGACGACGACGTGGATGCCGAGCTTGACCGCGAGGTCGACGAGCTCGAGGCCGGGTCTGGTTCTGCCGCCGGTGCTGCCGGAGACGACGAGCCGGCAGCCACGGGGCGCAAGCCCGCGAGCGGCCGCCGGTCCACTGGCCGCACGGCGTCCGCGGCCTCGAAGCGCGCGTCCGCGGCAGCGGACAGCCCAAGCGGTAACGGCAACGGAAGCCCGAGTGCGAGCACAACTGCGAGCGGACGCCGCGAGCGCGCGCTGGAGAAGAAGGCGCTCGAGAGGCAGCGCAAGGAGCGTGAGCGCGAGCGCGAGCGCGACCTCGAGCGCGACGTGGATGACGAGATTGGCGACGAGCTCGACCTGGCGGCCTCGGCGCCCCAGTCGCCGCACGACGACGACTATTAGGTAGTTGCGAGTCGGTAGTTTATGTATTCACTCTGCATGTTGTTTGTGAGCCGCCGACAAGATGTGCCGTTCCGTGGCTCTAACCGCGATGGTGCTGGAGGCGCCGCTATTCACTCTGCTGACCGGTGCTCGGGCTGCGCTGGTGCTAATAAAACGAAGACTGCATGCTATAGGAGACTGTGTGGGTACTACATGGTACGATGAATGGTTTGCTTGGTGTGTGTTCCTCTCCGCCTCTCCCTCTCATTCCTCCTACTCTCTCTCCCTGACGACGACAACGACAATGACAGTGGTAAAGTACTCGCTTTCTGGCTACTTGCCAGCCCGCTCGCGCTTCCGCAGGCGCACGACGGGAGCCGCGTCCTCCGCAGCCCCCGCCTCACGTCAGGCGTCCGCTGTCGGCTCCGTCTTGACGGCGGCGTCCTCGGCGGCGGGGGCGGGCGCCGCTGGTGTCGGGGCCGGCTCGGCGGCGGCGGCCGTGGGCTCAGCAGCAGGCGCAGCAGCCTCGGGTGCGTCGACCTGGATCGGCTCGGCCGCTGCTGGTGCCGGAGCGGCAGCAGTGGGGGCGGCGAGCTGCTTCATGAGCGCCGCGGCGGCGGCAGCAGCAGCCTCGAGGCCGGAGAGTGCCGGAAGCGTCACTGCAGGGATTGCCGGCACAGGCGTGGCCGCGGCCGCAGGCGCCGGTGCAGGTGCAGCAGGTGCCGAGAGTCCCGGCTCAGTCTTGACGACCGGCTCGGCCTCGATCGGCTCAGCCTCGGGCTCCGCTCCGGGCTCCGTCTTGACGCGCTTGGCGTCCTCGGGCTCGGCGCTGCTTGTCGCCTTGCGCTTTGTGCTGTCGTCCTGGATGCTCGGGGCGGGGGACGCGCTGGCGGCGCGCTCCTTTGCGAGGAGGCGGTTCTTCTTAGCGACAAGCGACGCCTCGGCGCGGCATACCGCGTGGTAGATCTGGCCGCCGGCCTCGACGGCGTTCATAAACACCCACTCCTCCTCCTCCTCGTTCCACTCCGACTTGAACTGCTCCTTGCAGATCGGGCACGGGATCTTGGCCTTGACGGGGTCGGACGGCGCGCGGACCATCTTGCGCTTGAGGCCCGCAATCATCTCGGCCGAGAGCTTGGTCGGGAGCGCGTTGCTGTCGTCGGCGGCGCCAGAGGACGCAGACGGGCCAGAGCCCGGCACGTTCTCGTCGATCCATTCCTCGGCGCGCGGCAGCCAGCGGCGGTGCGCGCCGCGGCCCTCCGTCTCGCGCTCCTTCCTGTTGCGGCGGAAGTGCCAGTCCATGTGCGCCTGCAGCTTGTTCTCGCCCTCGGGAAAGCGCAGGCCGCACTGCTTGCAGCGCACAGGGAGGTGCTCGACAGGGAGCGCAAGGCTGATGTCAGCTAAGAATGCGACCCTGAAGCTTACCGGTTGGGATCGAGAAAGTCGACGCGGACGTCGAGCGCGAGGATCATCTCCTCGTACCCCTCGAGTCCGCCCTTGGGCTTGCTGGGCTCGGGGGTGCGGGGCTGCGACAGGACGCCAGAGTTGTTGAGGTTGCGGAGAATGTCGGCGACGTTGAAGGGGATGGCGGGGATGGCGGCCGGCGCGGCAGATGCAGGAGCCGGGGGAGCGGCGGCGGGTGCAGCGGGCCAGCCGCCAAACTGCTGCTGCTGCTGCTGCGGGGGCTGGGGCTGGGGAGGCTGCTGGGGGAAGGCGGGGCGAGGAACAAAGGCCGGGGGGCGAGCGGCGGCAGGACCGGCGGGGGGCTGTTGACCACCGGGCAGACGGTTCAGCTGAGCCGACTGGGGCTCGACGCCAGCCTTCATCGCGTTAACCTTGTCGGAAATGTCCGCCAGCTCCTTCTGCGACACCTGCGACGACGACAACAGCTGGTCGATCTGGACGAGCACATTCACAGTCTTGGCGCGCTGGGTCGTAAACTCGTTGGCCATCTCGGCCTCCTTCTCCTTGAGGAACGCGCGGAGGTTTGCCTGGACCTGCGGCTGGGTGAGGACGGACGCGGAGCCGATAATCTGACGCTCAACCTCTTCGCGGACCTGCGACGGGTAGAGCTCGGCGCCGTACGGGCCGCCGGTGCGCCAGAGCTTGAGCATCTCCTCCATCTTGCTCTTGGTCACGCCGTCCACCTCGCGGTACGTCTTGAGATACAACTTGGCGAGAAATACGGGGAAGAGCTGGTCGGTGTAAGGTGCGCCGGCGTTCTTGGAAATAGAGTCGATGAGGTACAGCAGTGGAAGCTTGCCCTGCGGAGGCGCCTGAGAGTCAGTCCTGAACAACAAAGGCCTCGTGTCTGCCGCGGGTTATTGTCTCGCCACCGGCAACCCAACCACAACTGCAGGACAAGCGGCAGACATAAGGCATTTTTTCTCTCCACTCTACTACAGCAACAAAAGAACGCACCCGCAGCACAGCCTGCTCAATTTCTTCAGAGATCGCCTGCATGGCAGGCCAGTTGCCCTCGTCGCGCTGGCGCACAGCCTGGATCGACAGGTTCTGGATGATGGGCCGCGAGTTGAAGGTAAGCTCCGCGAGGCGCGCCGCGTACCAGGCGCGGTAGGGGTCGTGGTGCTGCTGGGGCGCGCCGTAGCCACCGCCTCCGCCGTAGCCCTGGTTCTGCTGGTAATGTTGTTGCGGGTAGTGGCCGTAGGACATGATGGCGGGTGTCGTCGTGTGAGTGTGGTCGTGGGTGTGTGCAGCGAGTGAATCCGACCGATGAGTTTGGGCTCTTTGGGAACCTAGACAGTGTGATATCGTAGAGGAAAAGGGGCAATCAGTGAAGCAGGCGCAGGAGCAGGAAGCAGGAAGCGGTCCAGTCCAAGTAGAATGCTAGCAGCAGACTGTTACAAAGGTAGAGTCTAGAGTCTCTTACGTTCGTGCGGGTGCGCGATCGAACAGATGGCTTTGATTGTTCTTCTTCTTTTCCTCTCGTCTGCTCAATGTACTAGCCTGAGGGGTCTCTATGAAGGGTGTGGTGGGGGGGTAGTGAGAGGATGGATGGATAGTGGGGAGGAGGGTGGTGATGATGATGATGATGATGATCAAGGCGACGACGAGCGGCTTGTCGTGGTACAGAACGAGGGAAGGGAGCGATTTGTTTCACCGTATTTATTTCGATTTAATCCCATATTCATGTGTATACCACGTGGAAGCGGAACCAAATTTTACATGAGATATTCGCCACTCGGACGCGTCCCATGCACAATGTTGACCCTGAAGTACAAACAGTCCACTCACCCACCCACCCCCGCGAAAAGCCACTGTTGGAGTCTGCACCTTCACACCCTGCTCGCGACCACAACCTCTCTCATCACCACCAGTTCCCTCCCGCTCACATGGACCTCAGCCACCCCCTTCTGCAGGGCAGCGCCGAGCCCGCGCCCTTTCCCGAGTCGCGCCCCCAGCTGCGCCGCCTCGACCGCGCCGTTCTCTGCCCCATCTGCAAGGAGCTCTTCAAGGCCCCCGTCAGCATCGCCTGCGGCCACTCGTTCTGCTCAGCTGTGAGTTGCTGTGGCTAGCCTGTCAGAGCTGACCCTAGTGCATACGCTCCTTTCTCGACGTGTCAAAAAAGTGCCCTAGCTGCCATGAACCCGCAAAGGAAGGCGCGATCCGCCGCAACCGCGTCCTCGAGGAGATGACGGACGGGTGGGAGGCAGCGAGGTGAGATGCCAACTGTCGGGAGTATCTAACCCTAGGCCGTCGCTGATTGAGCTCTGTCAACCAGCGCCCCTTCCGATCCGGAAACGCGGACACGGGCACGGGAACGACTCGCGCGCCGCGTCGCCGTCCAAGCGGCGCCGCTCTGATCCTGAGGACGAGGAGGACGACGAGATTGAGATTCTCGGCGAGACGCAGGACGAGCTGAGCGAGAATGGTAGGTCATGTGTTTCCCCTCTAGATCTAACGTTCAGACGAGGCACCATGCCCGATCTGCAACGCGCGCATGTCCATCGCGTCCATCCCAGGGCACATTGAGCGCGGATGTCCGCCGCCGAAACCCAAGCTGGCAGCGAGTACCTCGGGGAATCAGCAGGCGGACTGGCGCAAGGTCTTTGCCGGAGCAGGGAGCAGCAGCAGCAAGGGGAAAATGTAAGCTCTCCGCCCGTGGCAGGAAGCTGACATCAGCACGGAGATGAAGCGTATCGTCAAGCCAAACTACAGCCTAACTGGACTCGGCGAGCTTCGCGGCCTGCTCTCGGTGTGTAGCGATGCCATTCCTTTTCTGACAGCAGGAACACGGGCTGCCGACTACAGGTGATCGCCCGGCGCTGGAGGCGCGGTACGCAGAGTGGATCGTCCTGTACAATGCCAACATGGACAGCTCGCACCCGTCGTCTCTTGCCGCGCTTCGTGCGCAGCTCGCAAAGACAGAGACCGCGCGCAAGCGTGACAAGGACCGCGGCAAGGAAGCCGATGTCGAGGCGCTCAAAACGAAAGAAGGGTTCAAGCAGCATGTCCGCGAGCAGCAGAGCGAGTTTGAGCGCCTCCGGCAGGAGATTCTCGAGCGCAGGAAGCGCAAAGTCGGCGCCGCGGTCGATACTGCCATCGAGGTCGAGTAGGCGTCTGAGTCGTCCTAGGACGGTAAGGGGGACATTAACACATAGCATTGTAGCATAAGCCGCGTCAGGCCGTAATGGGCGCCTCGTTGGCCGAAAAACATCATGTACACATCCACAACAATCAAGCACAGCTGCTCATTTGCATGCGTCTGGGGGTAGCCTGAAGGCAGACTGGATCGAACAGCTCCCATTCCACTCACTCACTCCACTCGATTCGGCCACCACAACACGCCCGACGAGCGCAACACGATGCCGCAGATTGTGGGTCTCAATCGAGGCCGTGGTCAACGCACTCAAGATCTCAACGCGGCAGATACTCGCAAGTAGTAGTATGACATGGTATGGAGTGTATTTCTAGTAGATACGGAGCATGGACGTGGAATGGTAATGGCAATGGGGAATAGCTACACTACACTCTCCCGCTTCTCCCTCTCCTCCTGCTTCCTTTCCTCCTCCTTGGCCGCCGCCTTGTCACGCGCGATCAGCACGTCGTCGCCCTCGATCTGGCCCAGCGGCACGCCGAGGCCGATATCCGGGGCCTCGTCCTGCACCTCCTTGCGCGCAAGTTTGTTCTCCTCCGCCTCGCTCTTGAACAGGCTCGAGCCGGCGTTGGCCTTCGCCGCGCGCCAGTCGCGCCACGACTTGGCCTTCTTGATGACCAGCCAGCTGAGCGGGAGGAACGCGACGACGCACCCGCCGAGGATGACAAACGTCCACCCAGAGCCGATATCGTTGTACATGATCATGCTGGGGGTCAGCCACCATCGGGCAGGGCAGAGCTTACATGACGCCAGTGCCCAGTGCGCCGAAAGCGCAGCGGACAAGATTCAGACTCGCGCTCACCGCGCCGCCCTTGCCCGGCAGAATGTCCTGGCCGTACACTGTCGCGGTGCCGATTGTGCCGGTGCCCAGTCCGACAAAGAACTGCAGCACGAGCGTGACGGCCAGCGGGGCCTTGTAGCGCAGCGCCCAGCCGAGGCCCACAGAAGCGCACACCAGCACTATAATAAACGGGTACATGCACCGGATGCGTGTGAGGTCTATGCGGAACTGCTCGGGCTTCTTCCGGTAGTCGCCGCCGACGCGCCGCTCCTCCCGCCGGTAGTAGAAGTCGAGCTGGCGGCCGTTGAGAAAGACAGTCAGAATGGTGCCTACTCCCGACGGCCTGGTGTCAGCTCACATGGGGAAAAAATAGCTTACAAGTAACAAAGACCAATCTGGAGCTCGTTCAGGTGGTACGTGTCCTTGAGGGCGGTTGAGAACACCGTGCTGTCGGTCAGGAAACGCGTCTCTGTGGTGGCTCGGAGGGAGGTGAAAGTGAAATGACCATGACCGAGACTCACAGCAAGCAGTAGAACAGAAGATACGGGATCGAGACAACGACAAAGATGATGAGCAGCTCAGGGGTGAACAGGATCATGAATGCGGAGAGCGGTTGGTACTGCGGTCAGCTTTTGGTCTTCATGTGTTAGCCTACCTTCTTGCGGGGCGGGCGGTCGACGGGCTCGCTCTCGAGCCCTGCGGCGCGGAGCTGGCGCTCCATCTTGCGCCGCTGGAGGATCATGATGGGCGACATGTTGAGCGTGGGCGGGGGGATGCTGCCGTCTCCGACAAGCGCCCGGAGCGTCTCCGGGAAGAGGCTGCGAGGTTAGTGCCCGTCTTCGAAACCTCGGTGCAGGTTGGACTCACAACAGGACGGGAATCATGATGCACACGGCCGCAATGGTGAGGAACCAGAAGATGGCTCGCCAGCCGAGGGTCTGCGCGAACACGCCGCCGAGGAGCGGGCCGACGGCGGGACCGAGCATCGCGCCGCCCTGGAAGATCGCCATGAACTTGCCGCGCTCCCGTGGCTCGGCAATGTCCGAAATGGCACCGGCCCCGATAGCGATGACAGCGCTGCCGCCCGTGCTCTGCAGCGCACGCAGAAACAGTAGCAGCCAGTACTTTGACGTAGGCATTAGCGCCAGGCCAATATTCGCGCCAATGTAGATGACCATCGTGAGCAGCAGTACAGGGCGGCGGCCGTAGCTGTCGCTCGCCGCGCCGAAAAAGGAGGGGGTAATGGCCTGGAAGACGAGGTATATCTGGTGTCAGTAACTGCGAGGGTTGCTAACGCACGGTAACTGCAAGAGAGATATCCGTGCTGGAGCGATTAAAGTCGTGCGCGAGGGTGGGAATACTCGGCACGAAGATGTTGGACGAGATGGGGGAGAAGACGCCCGCAATGCCGCCGAGGATCGCGACCGTCCACTTTGTTTGCGTCGAAAAGGCAGAGTACGGACGGGCGGATGCGCTCGTCACGATGGTCGGATCGCGCGGCACTGTACCCTCCTCATCATCCTCGTCATGATCGTGGGCATGCTGTTCGTCGTGCAGCACAGACTTGTTGCGGCCTAGCGGCGCTCCCCGATTTGTTGTTGGTGTTGGGCGGTGGAGGCCAACCAGGGCGTCCGAGCTGCCAATCTTGACTCCCGCCTCGGCGCCATCCGTCGTCGTGGACACGGACGGCGTGTCGCCTCCAGACTTGAGCGCCGGCGCCGTTTCTGGTGGTATGTACTTGCGCTTGGTCGGCATGGGGAGAGAGTGTGCGGTCGTCGCGTGATGTTTCGCCTCCAACCCACTATAAATAGCGGTCCCAGACGGCCACCTCCGAAAAACATCACAGGGTCACCGACATCGGGCTTCAAACGGTACTCGCCGAGGGGGTGCGTGGGTTCTCATGGGTACTGCGCAATGCATCTATCAGATTGCGACTGACTGCTACATCTATTACTCGAGGCACATGTCTCGAGTATTATTGGACTACTCCGCGCCGGTCACTTGCGAGCGTTGCGGCGTACTGCGAACGGAAGCGGAAGTCGCGCGAGGCGACCGACGGCGGCGCACGGGAGCCCGCATATGAGCTCGACACTGCGGAGACGACTCCAGGCTGGCGGCGCGGAACTGGGAACGGACGCTCGGGCTCCTCGGCGACGTCAGGCTGTGTAGAGTCCTCCTGGCTGTCGACACTCGCGCTGTCGACGGGGCCTAGCGCAACAAGGTCGTTGCCGAGGTCGCGCATGCCCTGCTGCACGGCGGCGACCGCCGCGTCGCGAATGTCCTGCCCGTCGGGGATGATGGAGTCGGGCGTGAGCTCTACGGAAATGAGGCGCGGCAGGCCGAGCTTCATATGGTGTGGGAAGACGTAGCGGTCCTGGATAGCGGCGCGCAGGCGTGCAACGAGGAGCTGCTCGATCTTGGGGATGTCTTCGGTTAGCAAAGATCGAGGCGGTATACTTACCCTGCAGCTTTGCGCGGCTGCCCAGCAGTGATGTTGTCTTGAGGTTGAGGTGAAAGTCGGGCAGCAGGCAGACGTGCATGTGCTGGCGCTCCTGCTCGGGACTGTGGACAAGCACGCTCATCTGCTGTCAGTTCTGGGGGCTGGAGACAAACTCACGGTTCCCCCCATCGACACGAGCTCGACACCAATCTGCACGGGGAGGACTGCAAAGCGCGGGCGGGGAAAGTTGATGAGCACGGATGTCGAGATGGAGAGGGAGACTGAGTCTGCCCAGTCAAGGTCGAGCTCGGCGCGCTGATGTCAGGTCTGCTGCGACGCATAGAAACTCACAACTCGGCCCTGACCGTCTGCCGGGCGGATGCGTGCATTCGACAGCAGCGGAAAGCTCTTTCCCAGACTCAAGGCAGTCACCTCGATCGGATCCTGGCGTCAGCTCTGAACTAGACTCCTCTTTACTCACGAGCCACGACAGCGTACGGCCGGGCGGATTCAACCAGCGTTCAAACTGCTTGCGCGCGCCCTCCTCGCCGCTCGACGACAACAGGACGTTGCGGTATCCCTGCAGCACCTGGGAGAACAGCACATTCATCCAGTCTGCCGACTCGGCGGGGTGCGTCGCCATGTCGTAGCCCGTCTTGTTGAGCAGGTGCGTCGTCGGCGGCGGCGGCACTGCTGTTGTCGAAAGCAGTGATTTCTGCTGTCAGCTGAGGAACATCCTGGCTCCATAAGGTAGCTCACCTTGGCGCGCTCCGCTCTCCGCTGGCGCCAGGCCTCGCCGTCGTCGGCCTCGGCGGGTGAGAAGACGACATAGCGGACAAAGAGCAGGCAGAGGGCAATAAAGACGACCTGGCCCACGAGAAAGCCCTGCGTAAATGTCCACGCCGATGGGGCGACCTGGGGCGAGATGAGGACGTTCATGGCGACGCCGATGCCAGTGGTCTCGGAGAGTGGAGGGGCGGCTGCGATAGTGTGGTGATGATGGCAAACGGTCAAGGGCAAGAGATGATGAACATTCGATTCTCGGCGTGCCTGAGGTGGGTCAGTTTGCTTCCGTCTCGTCCACAACAACAGTGGCGCAGTCTGGTGCACGGTTCACGGTGCCACCCGCCGTGACATGTGCGATGCAGCAACGCTGCTACCTGCTGCCATGCTGCGGTTACGGTGTGCAGCATGTCGGTGGGTGTAAGCGCTCACTCGATGAATTGCGCGCTCGGCGGAAAGCAAAACAGGTGGGAGAGGTTCCTGTCGTCTTCCTTGCCTCGTGTCCTCCATGTCAAGAGGACAGAAGATCGAACACTGGACAAGAAAAAGAGGTGTCCGAGGTCTACCTCGACCATCTTCTCCGCCAGGGAGTCGAACCCTGCTCTAGCGTGTGAGAGACGCTTATACTAACCGATATACTAGCGAAGAGGATGTTTGTAGGGGCCTGGGAAGCCGTTGTGATGTCCTGGATGGGCAGACTGATTGTGAGCACCAGGTTGGGAACACTATGGTGCCGATGGCGAAGCAACCATTGTGGACGAGTGCAGTGGCAAAGGTCCTGTGGTTCCCTCGGCCATGTTCGTTAACGGCACTGTAGATGCATACACCCCCAACTGGGGAGTCTGGCAGACATCTTCCCATTCACACTTCAAGCCGCGCAGGCCGCATGGGAACTCCTCCCACTCAAGTACCATTTCACTTGACGTCTTAGTACACCTCAAGCTGCATGGGATCTGGTGGGCTACGGCAGACGAACAGATAACCCGGCGCAGGTCCGTCTTTCAGTCTATGACGAGCTCGCAGGGCTCAGTGTTCTGCCGCTCATTAGGGAATGGACAGTTCATGACGTTCATGACGTTCATGACCGTTACGTGCGGCACTAGCATACATGCAAGACATTGCGCGTCGCAGACCCGTGACATATTACTCACATGCTCTGGCTCATGTCGACAGCAGTGGGTTCATGGCCGCTCATGTTGATGGCGGTAGCCACTTGTTGTTGATAGCAAGGACGGGTCACGGTTCCCACGAACCTGTCATGTTGGTGTCGTACGTCTGCCACCTCTATGTGGACAGGCGGCGTCTACAGAGGATACGACACTCGAACTGTGCTGTTTTTTCGGGTCTTGTTGCCACCACGCACGGTCAAGCTCAACCGTGATCTGGGAGAGTGACCAGCCCAATGGACCAAAGCTCGGTCGGGTGACGTCTCCGTCCTGGATGCAGGGCAGTGGCGTGTAGGTGGCAGTGGCACTGAAAGTCACCTACCGGGGGCGGGGCTTTTGTCATCTTCTTTCACCGTAGTGGGGGTTCTGGAGGCTGCCGTTTTTGGTAGTATACATGCATTTGAATGCAGAAGAAGCGACAGAGAAGCTGGCGGCGTACTTGTCGGCAATGTTCACATGCATGAGCGAGGACAAGATAGAGCGAGAGCATAAAGCATCAGCTGAGGCGATTAAGGCACCTGGTGTGACTGAAACGCGACCGATTTCCCATTTTTGGGTAGTTTGGATCCGCGCCGTGTTTACCTCCAGAGCAAAAGGGAGGAGGGGGAGGCAATGTTTGGGTCGTGACAACCACCAACCACATCTACATTCCACCATCTCTCTCACTCATCTCTCTCTCTCTCTCCCTCCCTCTCTCTCATCTCTCTACACATCCCGTCCCCCGCAACATTGCTTGCGGTCTGGGTCTCTGGCGCCCGGTCCGCCCTCGCTCCCCCCCACCCTAGTCCCTTGTCTTGTCACCTCCCATCGCATATACACGCCGGCAGTCACTCTCATCGACAACATCACAAACACCCATTCATCACCACACACCACAAGCTTCATACACAAATCCACCGCACTCAGCATATGCCATGGTGGGTACTCGCCCCGTTTCTAAACTCACGCAGGCCCCAACGACTCCCCGCAGACGCTATCCAACGTCGCTCTCGCACAACCCCGCCGGACCGTCCCGTCCCTCGCCGCGACCACGCACCCAGTCGTCGATCGATGACGAGGTGCCGCCACCGCCCGAGCCCCGGGAACTGTTTTCTCTAGAGCACCTTCTGCAGCAGGCCGGCTACAAGGAGACCCGGGTGTTCACCCCAGAGGCGGAGCGCAAACGCGCAACCCACGAGGCCGAGCTCGTCGACCTTTACCGTTCGATGGGCCTCGACCCCAACGCCCCGATACACGTGCGACACCTCACCAAGCCGTCGATTCCGTTCCGCTCCAGCAGCAGTGTGCTGCGCAACATTGCCCTCCAGGACGCAGACAGCAAAAACCGCACCGTCAAAGGCTCAGCCGACCTCAAGGATGCGTCGTGGTGGGGCAGCACGTTGCTCGGCCGTGCCGCTGAGACTGTCGGCAAGAGCGTGTCGGCCATGAGCCCGCCAACTGACTCGCCCGAGCCCATTGTTGGTCTCGGACTCGCCAAAGGGGGTAACGGTGTGCGCAAGGCCGTGTCCAACTGGGAGCTTGGAAAAAAGGACGACTGGAATGGCGCGCCGCCACCGTCACTCGCGGGTCTCTTTTCGCCGCCACCCGACACCCTGCCGCGGTTTGACGACGATGCGTTTGGAGAGGTCCAAGAGGACGTGTTTGCATACGGCGAGGCAAGCGTGCCATCGTCGCTCGAGAGCCAGTTTTCCCGCCGGCGGATGGCGTCCCCGCCGTTACTGGACGCCGACGACGTGTTTGCCGACCTCGGCCTCACGGGACCCAAGGCGGAGGTCCGCCGCCAGGACATTGCATCCGTTGGCCGCCGCGTGCTCGCGTCCACGATAGAGTATGACGACGAACTCGACATTGAGACACCGCCATCGCCGTGTTCGCCGCCCGTGACCCCCGTGATCCCTGTCCTCACCCTCCAAGAGCCTTCCCCAGAAGTCGTTAAGAGGGAGCCCAAGCCGAGGCTCTCTCCCCGAAAGGTGTCCCCGCGGAAGCGCCCTGTCGCACGCATGGTGACCACCCCGACAAAACGCCGCCCTCGCGCGGTGAGCCCGAGCAGCCCGAGCAAGGCCCCGAGCAAGCCGCCTGCCAGCCCGACAAAGCCACTGCGTGCCGCCAAGTCGACTCCTCTCCTCACCACCCGCCGCCCGCCGCCACTGCGCATCACTCCGGCGACTGCGGCGCCTCCCGCGGTGCAAAAGACCTCGCCTGTCATCTGTGACTCGCAGTCCAACGCTGCCGAGGACCTGCCCCCGCTGCCCCTCCCTCCCATGCCCGAGTCGCCCCCCGCCGGCGGCTTCTCCACCCTCACCCTCCGCGCCCGCAAGTCGTTATCCGCGCTCAAGGCGTACTGGGCCGCCGAGGCCGCTGCTGACCCGGAACCCACTCCGGATGTTGACGACCTGCCGCACAACTCGACCGCCCCTATCCTCACTCCCCGTATCGACTGGGAGGGTCAGGGTTTCCATGCTGGCTGGAACACGGCAGAGAAGCTGGGGCACAAGACGCGCGACTCAACCGACACGATGGCCGAGTTTGGCGACCCGTTCCTCGAGGCTACTGCGGATATCGACTACACAAAATCCTTCTTCTACAAGCCGTCTACGCCGCCGCGTGCTGGCGAGGGCGGCCCGACGTTCAAGTCGCGGGCTGAGCCGCGCCGCCAGCGTTCTGTCAAGTCGCTCAAGGCTGCGCTGCGCCTCCCCGTCGCCCCGCCCGTCCCCGCCATCCCCGACAAGTTTAAGCGCACGTCCATGTCCTCGAACGCTTCCACCCTCTCGCGCACCCCGCCCCTCCCCATTGCGCGCCTCGCGATGGAGGCGCCCGCCATCTGCGTCCACTCCCCCGGCGCGTTCGAGGAGGGCCGCCCCGCCACCCCCCTCGTTCTTGAGGGCGAGGAATGGGACGGGCACGACATTGTCAAGAACTGGGGCAAGGGCGTCCGCAAGGGAAAGGGCAAAACTAGGGTCACCTCCCGCGGCCGCATGTCGTATGACTTTTACAACTGGGCCTAAGTGCCAGCCGCGCGGCCAGCGCTGCAGGCGGTTGCTACCGAGTACTACAACCACACCACCGATCCGACACGGACTCTTACCGGACTACCGGACACGCGATAACACGACCACTACGACCAGAAAGACCACATATTCACCTAATGTACACTTCCACACTTCACCCACTTCAGTTCAATTCTCATTTCTCATTCTCATTCCAAGGGCGCCAATGTTGAGACCGTTTCCATAAAGACAGTAGTTGTTGAACACCAGACACCACCGAGATGCATGCATGCACATAATGGCTGCAAGGGTAGGGACAGGTGTGTGCCTGGCGCCTGCATGAGGACAATAGTTTGTGTCGTCGGACCTTGTCGTCGGGGAGACGAATAGGCAGCGTCCGCGACCCTTGGCAGGCAGGACTCGGTTCTTCAGTAGGCTAGGTACTAGTGATCGGTATGAGAGCAAGGCAGGACTATGGGGTGTGCGTATGGGCTGTGAGCCAGGTGACATGCAAATTGCAGCTGCGATAAAAATACAGATGCACTCGCTCGCGTGACAATTGTAGCCAGCCTCGAATGTTAATCAGTGTCAGAGGCCCGTCCGTGTGGCACTGGGTCCATTACTCCTCTAGGCCGTCTTTCTCCTTTAATTTGTGTTCATTTCTTCCACTATTGTGCATGTCGGCGCTCCCGGATGTGCTCTGTATGAATCGAGAGCCCTTGCAATCGAAAAAGAGAAGCTACTGGCTGCACAGCGCTCTACATCGTAAGGGAGTCGAACCCCTGCCGCGTCGATGGCAACGACGCATGATACCGTTTCACCAACGATGTGCTTGCTGCTGTCGTCCTTCACGCATCTGTGGCAGTTCCGGGAGTTTAAACCCTTCCATGGGGTCCGGAACGTGCTCTGGGCCTTCGAGACAGGATGGTGTTGCGTAGAAGCGATGTTGGATAGTTGGAAGTTGGTGGTGGCTCGGCGTTGCTTCGCCTGTTCCGCGAGCTCAGGCCGGTTCGGGTTCAAAAAGCAGCTGTTCTCTCAGATACCGTCTATCGCCAGCAAGTTTCGATCCTGCGATCTCCAGGTTTCTTATGAGCCTGGCGCCTTTCCACTAGGCCATAGCGATTTTATGATGTCTGGGTTTGTGCCCTCGATGTCGAGAGGGGGGTTGGCGGAGCTTTGCCACAGGAGGCTTGGCTGTTCCGTAAGCCTCTGGCGTACCAGTGGTACCAGTGTCTGGGTCTGGCGGGGGGGTACTTGATGAGATCGACAGGTCTTCTGGTCTCCTGGAGATTGTGAGGAGGAAGGCGGACCTTGATGGATCGAAGACACGTTTGCCACATCCGCGACATCAGATGTCATACTCCAGTTGCCGTATACATTCATAGATGCCTAGGAGCGCCGTCGACCGAACGCAACTGGTCTCTCGCGAACAGGATCCAGGACTCACTCCCTCCCCCCCCCCCCCCTCCTCCCGGCTTTGCCCTCTCTTTCTCTTATAATCTCTCTCCATCACTCACCCCTCTCCTCTTCATCTCTCCTCACCTACCCTACTCCCCCACAATCATCCATCAAAATGTCTGACCTGTAAGTCTCTCTCCTCTCCACACGTCATCGTCGAGCACTGGGCCAAAATCTCAGCCATCCTGCTCGCACCCCAGCCTTGATCCATCATGTTCTTCGGGTCATCCAGCGGCAACCATGACACGAGAACACAATCTGCAGCTGTACATCAGATGCCATGGGCGTCGGGGACAGCTCCCCAGAGTCCCACCATTGGCCCAGGCGCGAGCCGCTGGCAAGCACCAACCCCGAGCCTTCACGACCGACCCTCCACGCATCTTGAGCTGCACTTCGGAGAGCTGCCTCGGGAACCGCTGCGTATAGCAGAGGGCGTGAGAAGAGTACCTAGACCAGATGTGGTTGATTCTTGCCAGCTAGAGCAACGCTGTCAGCGGCCCTCGCCGAGTGATAGCCAACGACCAACCTGCGCGTCCTCGGCCAACCCCTCCTGCATCCATCGCCAGTTTAGTGCATGATACTGACGCTCGACAGCGCTGACATCGGTCTCATCGGTCTCGCCGTCATGGGCCAGGTGAGTCACTCATTGGAGGAGAGTGCGAGATATGCAAGAGCAGCGCTGGGCAGGCCACAGCCACCTGATCTCGGCCGCGATTGTGTTGGCCAGGTCTTCTATACCGTTCCAACGTGCTCGAGGACGTCCTCAGGACCCTCAACATAGTTCGGAACCGCGGAGCGAGTCTCTCCTACAGAGCAGACCGGTGTCAACCGCCTCCTCTTTGAGGACTCGTGCCAATCAGCCCTGCGTTGTATATCTCCCATCTCCCACTACATGCTGCATCCCCTGCTGACCCCCACAGAACCTCATCCTCAACATGAACGACAAGGGCTTCAAGGTCTGCGCTTTCAACCGGTGAGTAGAGCAGCAAGAGCGATCGAGTGCCTCCTGGAGTGAAATCCGGGTACTACCTCGTCAATCTCCGTGTGAAACCAGCCCTTGTATCTCCGGAACTGACTGTCCCCAGCACCACCTCCAAGGTCGACCACTTCCTTGAGAACGAGGCCAAGGGCACCAACATCATTGGCGCTCACTCGATCGAGGAGCTCTGCTCCAAGCTCAAGAGGCCCCGCCGTGTCATCCTCCTCGTCAAGGCCGGCCAGCCCGTCGACGACTTTATCGAGCTCCTCCTCCCCCACATGGAGAAGGGCGACATTATCATTGACGGTGGCAACTCGCACTACCCCGACACTACCCGTCGCTGCCTCGACCTCGAGAAGAAGGGTATCCTCTACGTCGGTTCGGGTGTCTCGGGTGGTGAGGAGGGTGCCCGTAACGGCCCCTCGCTCATGCCCGGTGGTAACGACGCCGCCTGGCCCCACATCAAGGAGATCTTCCAGAAGACCGCCGCCCAGGTCAACAACGAGCCCTGCTGCGACTGGGTCGGCCAGACCGGCTCGGGCCACTACGTCAAGATGGTCCACAACGGTATCGAGTACGGAGACATGCAGCTCATCGCCGAGGCCTACGACATTCTCAAGCGCGGTCTCGGTCTCCCCGACTCGGAGATTGCCGAGATCTTTGCCAAGTGGAACACTGGTGTCCTCGACTCGTTCCTCATCGAGCTCACCCGCGACATTCTGCGCTTCAAGGACACTGACGGCGAGCCCATTGTCGACAAGATCCTCGACGCCGCTGGCCAGAAGGGTACCGGCAAGTGGACTGCCATCGACGCCCTCGACTACGGCATGCCCGTCACCCTCATCGGCGAGGCCGTCTTTGCCCGCTGCCTCTCGTCGCTCAAGGCTGAGCGTGTCCGTGCCTCCAAGGTCATTGCCGGCCCCGAGGTTGCCCCCTTCCAGGGCGACAAGCAGCAGTTTATCGACGACCTTGAGCAGGCTCTTTACGCCTCCAAGATCATCTCGTACGCCCAGGGCTTTATGCTCATGCGCGAGGCCGCCACCGTCAACGGCTGGAAGCTCAACAACGCCGGCATCGCCGCCATGTGGCGCGGTGGCTGCATCATCAAGTCGGTCTTCCTCTCGGACATTACCGAGGCCTACCGCAAGGACGAGAACCTCGAGTCGCTCCTCTTCGCTCCCTTCTTCCAGCAGGCCCTCGCCAAGGCCCAGCCCGGATGGCGCCGCGTCAACGCCCAGGCCACCCTCTGGGGTATCCCCATCCCCGCCTTTGGCACTGCCCTCTCGTTCTTTGACGGCTACCGCACCGAGGTCCTCCCCGCCAACCTCATCCAGGCCCAGCGTGACTACTTTGGTGCCCACACCTTCAAGGTCATGCCCGGCAAGGAGAACGACCACATGAAGGCTGGCCAGGACATCCACATCAAGTGGACCGCCACCTCGGGCAACGTCTCGTCGACCACCTACAACGCTTAAGTGGGCGTCCTCTGGAGATAGGATGCTGTAGCAGTATTTCAGATGTGCAGATGCAGGATAAATATATGATACGCTGTGAGGGGGCTGTTTGCATTTGGAGGGCGGGAGCGGACGGCGGACGGCGGACGGCGGACGGAGGAGGGCGGACTCTGCCACGGAGCGGAGATGCACTGATGCAGCTGGTGGTCGTGTGCCAGTGATAAGAGTTCCATCTCCAGGCTGAGAGCAAAAAGTACGTGTCATAAAACACGTGGAATCCACCTCACCCCAGCTCATCCGCACCTCCACTATGCGTCTATCGTAATGGTCCCGGACGCGCGTCACGAAGCAGTGTACCAGAGCGCATTCTCATCATCACTGCCTTCCTCCTCTCTACCACAACACTCGTCGCCACCACCTTCCCTCCCTCCCCCCTCACCCCCAGCTCCCTCCTCCTCCTCGCGACATAAGGCTTGTATCTAGCCCACCATGTCTTCGAGGACGGCGCTCAGCGCCATGATCCCCACCCTCTCGGACAAGGTCAGTTCTCACTCTGATCTGCCAACTCGCAACGCGTGCTGACGAGAACAGTTCAAGTCGTCAGACTCGGATATCCGGTGCGCACCAGGCTGCAAGAAACCTTTCCCCTAGCCGGAGCAGACTAACACCCAGTGTCATGGCCCTCATCGACCTGAACAAGGAGCTCATCCGTGTCTTGGGCCTGCCGCTCGCCAACCCCAAGTTTGTGGTGTACACGGACGAGTACTCGGAAAAGCTCCTTACCTCGCTCGTTCTTGGCCTTCTTGCCGACAGCAACGCAGAGGTCAAGAATGCCGCCGTCGCATGGTGAGTGACCCTGCAGACGTCGCACCTGACACACTCAGTCTCGCCAACATGTCCAAGCGCGCGCGCCCCGCGTACCTCCGCCAGATCCTCGGCGCGATCACCACGGGTATCGGTGCGCCTGGCGAAAAGGTGGACGAGGAGGGCCGCGACATTTCGTGTCTCGGTAGGTCCTCTGCCACACGCTCCCACTGACCCCAGCCCTCAAGTCGGTCGTGTCCGAGATGAGCCCCGACTCGACCGAGGTCGAGAACTCGCTCAAGACCGTCATTGCCCGTATCCGCCAGAACGTGTGTGTGGTGAGTTGACATTCCCACAGTGTCCAGACTAACGTCTCTAGGCCAACGCCAACCCCCAGCTCGCATCCGAGCTGCTCCAGATCCTCTCCGACATTTACCCCCGGTTCGCCACCACCGTCATCACCTCCAAGGACCTCCAGGCCACCTCCCTCACTACCTTCCGCGAGGTCCTGTCCATTCCCCGCTTGTCGGTCCGCAAGCGCTCCGTCCCTGCGCTCGCCGCGTTCATCTCCGTCTGCCCCGCGTACTTTGAGGCCCTCAAGACTGACCTCGCCGACGGCTTCCAGAAGGGCGGCGACCCGGCCAAGGCATGGGTCGCGGCGGTTGCCGGTATTGCCAAGACCTCGGCTCACTCCGACGTCGGTGCCCTCATCGCGGCCGGCCAGCTCATCGAGAACATTTTCAAGCAGACCGCCAACCTTGATGACACTGACGCCGTCGAGGGAGCGCTTTCAGTGAGCCGTCATCTTGTCTGCAGACCTAACAGCAGGCTCTCGAGGTTCTCTCGCTCCGCTGCGTGTCCGACATCAGCTCGTATGTCCCGAAGATCACCTCCCGTGCGCTTGAGCTCGTCAAGTATGACCCCGTGAGTTGTCCCTGGAAAACCTAAACTGACAGCAGAACTACGTCGAGCTCGACGACGACGAGGACGTCGACATGGATGACGAAGACAACGAGGATGACGAGGACGACGAGTTTGACGACGCGTAAGGCTTCCCTTTCCGCTATTCTGCTGACCGTAGCTACTCTGATGACGATGACGACTCGTGGAAGATCCGCCGTGCTGCTGCCAAGCTCCTCCACGCTCTCTTTGACACTCGTATCGACCTGCTCGTCGACTTTTTCAAGACTGCCGCTGTTCCCCTCATGGCCCGCTTCAGCGAGCGCGAGGAGAGCGTGCGTCTCGAGGTTCTCGCCGCTTTCGAGGCCTTGCTAAAGCAGACTGGCAACGCTCGTGACGCGGAGCTCGCGGCCGGTGGTCGCAACAAGCGCAAGAGGAGTGACGACATGGACGCCGACGATGACAGTGCCATTGCCGCCCTCCTCGAGATGAGCCCGCGCCTCATCAAGGCCATTCTCAAGCAGGCCACTGCCAAGTCGGTCGTCACTCGCCAGCAGAGCTTTGTCCTCCTCCGCCAGGTCGTCGAGGCGCTCCATGGTGGACTCGATGCCGAGGCTGATGCCATCTGCGCCGCCGCCAAGAACGCTCTTCGCAGCTCTGACTCTACCACCCCTTCCCTCACCATTGCCGTCCTCTCCTTCCTCACCGCCTTCTTCACCCACCACAGCGCACGCAGCTACGGCTCGCACCTCGCCGGACTCACCCAGGATATTGTCCGCTGCATGCGTGACAAGCTGCAGCGTGTCCGCTTTGAGGCGTTTGCGTGCGCGTCGGCCCTCGCCTGCGCGATTCGCCCCAACAAGGGCTCGGCTTCGCCCCTGCGCGCCGGCTACGACCGTCCGATTCAGGACATTTTCGCCGCGACCTGTAGCGTCCTCGGTGACTCGTCCGTCGACAGCGAGGTCCGCGAAAAGGCGCTCATCACCCTCGGCGACATTTTTGTCCACGAGGGCGATCTTATTGTCGACCAGTACGCGACTGCCCTCAGTCTCATCACCGCGCGCCTCGCCAGCGAGACCACTGCGTCGATCGCTATCGAGGTCATTGGCCGTGTTGCCGACGCGCAGCTCTGCTCCGGTCCCGCCCTTGACGCTTGGCTCCTCGAAGTGCTGTCCGAGGTCGTCGTCTCGATCCGCCGCAACAAGCGCGCCGTTTCGATGGCCACAGAGTTTAGCACGATCAACAGCATCCTGACTCGCCTCGGCTCCGCTCTCCCCGAGGACATTGCCTCGGGCATTGTCGTCGAGCTCAAGGCATTCGTCGAGTCGCCCGCAGCGATCGACACTCTTGCTGCCGTTCTCCAGGCCCAGCCTGCCAGCCGCGACACTGTCACCAAGCACATTCTTCCCGAGATCCTCAAGGTCGTCAGGACCACCACCAACCCGCTTGTCATCAAGTCGCTCACCACCTTCTTTGGCATCTATGTCTCGGGGGATGTCGACAGCGCCATCCGCATCGTCCCCGCCCTCGTGTCCAACCTGCCCAAGGCTGACGCGATCCCCGACGCCACCCTCGGTGGCACCGTCCCGTATACCACCACCGCCCGCTGCATTGGCGCCGTCGTCAAGTTTAGCCAGCGCAACAGCGCCGGCATCCTTGCCACCTTCCAGCGCACCATTGCGTCGGGCAAGGCGACCACCGCTGACGTCTACCTCGCTCTCCTGTCCACTGGTGAAGTTGGCCGTCTCGGTGACTTTAGCGTCAACACCGACCTGTTCCAGGCGGTCCTCTCGTACCTGAACCACGGCAGCGAGGAGGTCCGCAGTGCCGCGGCGTTTGCGGCTGGTAACATGGCGGTCGGCGCGCCGGAAGACTTCCTCCCCGTTCTGATCCACCGCCTCGAGGCTGCTCAGGACGAGGCGTCTCGTCTTCTTCTCCTCCACGCTCTCAAGGAGGTCATCCTCCACTCGTCTGATCCCCAGCTCGACAAGCTCACCGACATCCTCTGGCGCCCGCTGTTCAGCGACCTCGACGGTGTGGCCGTTGGTGACGACGGTGTGCGCAACGTCAAGGCCGCATGCGTCGGAAAGCTAACCGTCGCCGCTCCCGCGCGCTTCCTTCCCCAGCTTCAGCAGATGCTCACCGGCACCTCGCAGCAGCGCGCCCTTGTTGCTGCCGCCATCCGTTACGCCTTTATCGACTCGACCAAGGACTCGAGCTCGCGCGCCGATGAGCTCATTGCGCCGATTGTCGGCGACTTCCTGTCGCTCATGAGGGACGAGAGCGTCGTTGTCCGCCGCCTTGCCGTTGCGGCCCTCAACGCTGCTGCCCAGAGCCGCCCGTACCTCATCGCCGACAAGCTCGCGATGCTGCAGCCCTTCCTGTACAGCGAGACCGAGATCAAGAAGGACCTCCAGCGCGAGGTCACCATGGGCCCGTGGAAGGGTGAGTTTTGAGGAAGGATAAAACTGACAGCAGTGCTCGAGGACGACGGTCTTGAGAACCGCAAGACGGCGTACGAGACAATGTACACGCTCCTTGCAACTTGCTTCAGCAAGCTCGACCTCCCGATGTTCACCGAGCGCGTCCTCGCCGCGCTCGCCGACGTCAACGAGATCAAGATCCTTGGTCTCATGCTGCTGCTCCGTCTCGCGCAGGTCGCGCCCGCGCACGTCATCCCGCGCCTCGACGAGGTCGCCCAGTCGCTCGCGACCATCATGAAGGACCTCGAGGTCAAGGAGGACACGATCAAGCAGGACCTCGAGCGCAAGGGTGGGTCCACGGCTTGAGCAATGATATTGACCCGGCAGAGGAGATGCAGCGCTCCACGCTCCGCACCGCCGTGCCCCTCTACCGCATGTCGACCCCCGCGCAGGCGCCCGGCTTCCACGCGTTTGTCGCAGGCCTCCTCCGCACCGAGCAGTGGAAGGAGTACGTCGACTACCAGGCGTAAGAAAAACGTTAGATGTATGTGGTGGTAGCATGATGTACAAACTCTCAAGTCCCGCCGGTTTAGTCTCAGTCTCGGTAGCGGTATCAGTATCAGTTGGCATCTCTGGCACCATGGATCGCAGCGCGTCCGTGTAAAAGTAGAGAAAGAGTCATACATGCATTTCTGAAGCTATTAGGACCCAGACAGGGTGGAGACAGTAGGGGATTGTACTGCAAGATGGTGGGTGCTCTGCTGCCAGTGTTCCGTCATTAGGTGGTGGTTGTACTGGGCTGTATCGAGGTATGGGGTCTCGTCTTCGGTGCGAGTTCTATGGTGGGTGGCTGAGATCTGGGCGCGCCTTTCGAAGGCCAATCGGGGTCGGTGGTATACACACACTCTCGTCTCGCGTGTCAATGGGATGGATTGGGGTGGGGATGGTGGCTGTTTTGGTGGCTTTTGGTGCGTGGGTGAGTGCGTGCGGTGCATGGCGGTTGGTCGGGAAAGGTGTGATGTGATGAGATGGAGATGGGTGGGTGCGAAGTTGGCGGGGAATAAGTCGTTCAAGAAAAGGGGGAGGAGAGAAGAGTGAAGAAGATAGGAGACCGAGAGATCCCAAAAGAAGAGGAGAGAGAGGGGGGGGGGTTGTACGACTTAGACCATACACTTCTCCATGTCGCGATCGCGCTTGCTGAGCATGGTCTTGGCGGCCGCAGGCAGCATGGCCTTGGGCTTGAACGAGACGGTATATGTGATGCGGTCGGTGAAGATGTGCATCACCTGGGCGTGGAACGCAGGGACGACACCAAAGAAGAAGCAGCCGGGGATGGCGAGAGCGTCCCACGCGGCACCGGGGAAGGGGCGGAACGAGCGGGCGGTGGGCTGGGCACCGAGGTTGGTGCCGTTGCGCCAGCGGTAGAGAGCAGCCTGCTGGTGGTAGCAGCCGTAGAAGACGAGCATGACAACCGACATGGCAAAGAAGACGTAGCCGAGGTGCCATCCGAGGTACTTGGACCACGAGATGATCAGACCCGAGAGCGCTCCGGGAGGGAGGGGGTTCAGGACGACTGCGTTGGGGAAGAGGTAGCCAATGACAAAGTACGAGATACGAGCAGCCGAGAGAATGGTAATGTGGCCGATGAGCAGGTGGGCCTCGTAGATGCGAACGAGCAGGAGGAGGAAGGGCAGAGGGTTGGTGCGGTAGCGGCTCGAGGTCCTGGCGGCAGAGTAGCGGGGAGCCTTGGACTCGTCCTCGGAGAGGTCGAGCGAGCTGACCGAAGTGGTCTCCTCGGAACCAGAGTCGAGAGGCGACGAAATACCGCTGGCAGGAGTAGTGACACCGCTCATGCGGTCAACCCAAAGGGGAGCGTCAAGAGTCGAGGCACCAGAGTCCATGTTGCTCAGGGTGTGGAGACCAACAGGGGCACCCTGGTGGTGGGCCGAGACAAAGTCACGCTCGCAGGTACCAAACTCGCGACGGTAGATACGGGTAAGAGTGTAGCCAGAGTCGAGCGAACCCCAGAGGTGGCGGAGAGCCTGCTTGTAGCGAGCCTTCGAGTCATTGAGGTAGCCCTTGTAACCGCGGTTGTCCTCGGAGCAAACGTCGAGCTGAGAGGCAGGCGAGTAAACAGTCTCCGAGATGAGGTTGCCGCCGGTGCAGAAGAGAGTCTTGATGAACATGTGCATGTCCTCGCCGATAGCACCAGGTCCGGCGTCCCAGAAACCAACACGCGAGGCAAGGTTGAGCGACATCGAGTAGGCCGAAGTGGGAATCTTGACATCCGAGGTGGGGTAAATGGTCGAGAGACCAGCCATGGCCCAGAACATGTCGACAAGACGGACAGGAGCAGGAACCTCGTGCGCATTGCGGTCAAAGACGATAGGGGGGACAAACGACATGCGAGTGCGCTCCTCGGTCGAGCGAAGAGCGTACTTGCAGCTGATCGAGGCAAAGTAGTCGCCGGCAAGAGCAGCTGGGGAACAAGTCAGCACGGGCCAATCAGAGGCGCAGCGAAGGTCACTGCGGACGCCACTCACTGTCCGAGTCCAGAACAGTCACAACAGTACGGGCCTCAACCTTGGGACCCTTCTCAGAAACAGTGTACCACGCCTGGCGAACGGCCCACGAAAGGTTGGACGACTTGCCAGCAGCCTCGCCAAGAATACCTCCGGGGTGGAGGGTGTAGGCAACAGAGGCGAAGACGCCGGAGAACTCCTGGAGAAGAGTCTCCGCCTTGGTCCGGGCGCCACGCTCACGAGCCTCCATGCCGAGGACGGGGTGGTACTTGTGCTTCATGGGGTGGGTCGAGAGAAGGTAGAGGGTCTCGCGAAGAACGGTAATGTCCTCCTCGTAGCTAAAACGTCAGAATTGACCCCGTCGGAGGCTTTTCTCAATACTCACTTGGGAATGATAATAAGGTGCTCAACCTCATCGTAGTCGAGAACGTCCGCGGCGTGGCCCTTGGACCTACGCTTGTTGTTGTACACTGCACGCCAGTCGGACTGGGAGTGGGACTTGACACCCTGCCATGCGCACCAAGTGCCGTAGATTGTGCTAAAATTGTTAGTCCGACATGAAACACGATTGGTGGCACCAAGATCGTGGCAGAAACGTACCGTCCGTTGGTGAGAAGAAGCCACGTGTGGACGAAAAGATCGAAGAGAGCGAATGCCAACGGGAGGTGGATGGGTCCCCAGATGGCAAACGCGGTGATGAGGGTGTGCGAGATGATCGGGACACGTTGGAGCACCTTCTCGTGCAGGGGTCGCGGTGCTTCCTCCATTGTTGAAAGTGTTTGTCGGGGTTCGGGCGGTAGATTAAAGGAAGGTGGTCTTGACTGCGGTGGTCGAAGACGGATTGTAGCTGTCTATAGTCTAGGCTCTATCGGAAGAGATCTATGAGGGGTACCGGACAAGTCCCGGACGGTCCGTCACAGTTACCACACGTTGATGTCGGGGTGTGGAGTGATGGTGACAGATGGCGAGGGGGCGAGATGTGATGACAGAAAGAGAGATGGGGTGCGAGGCAGTAAGAGCTACTGCTGGCTAGTGGGTGTGACAGGAGGAGAGAGAAAGGAAGAGAGAAGAGTCCTGGTCAAGACGAGGAAGGGAGGGATGTGATCTCGGTTGTGCTGAGACGAATGGTAACTGACGGGGGGACGGGGGTATTGTCGTCGGTGCGTGTGGGCTGCGATGGCAGACTAAAACGCGAGCGCTTCAGTTTTTGTGTTTGTGGATGAGCCCAAGTAGCTAGCCTGCAGTGAGAGACAGGAAAGGAGGGTGGGTGTCAAGGGAGCTATTAGGGAAGAGAGAGAGGGTCGAGAGGGGAGGGTGGGCCTCGGGGGGGGGATAGAGAGAGAGAGGGGAGAAAAAGACGGTGAGGCCAGGTGGAAC
>PQXP01000207.1:0-45563 GCA_002973495.1 Apiotrichum akiyoshidainum | reverse complement strand
GGGGGGGAAAGAAAGGGGGGGAAGGGAGCCAGGGGAAGAGGGAAGGCAACGGAGGGAAGACACGGAGCAAGGCAGGGACAGGCACCACCCAACCACCACCGGAGAGAAGCCACCCACCACCACCACCCGGACACGCGGAGCTGCTTTTACGGAGCAACCGTTTCTCTCTCCATGCATGCAGGTCTACCACCACCACCACCACCACCACCACCACCACCACCGTGCTATGCATATATGGGGTGGTGGGGTGGTGGATGACAATGGGACACTGCTCCTCCTGGTTTCCTTGTTTCCTCCCCTGCGGTGCTCGAATAAGGAGAATCTGTTACATAAACACCCACCCAGGCTGCAGGCAGGCGTTTCCTTGTCATGGAACAAGCATGGTTGGCTGGCTGGCTGGCTGGCTGGCTGGCTGGCTGGCTGCTGTTGCTGCTGCTGCCGACGCCTCTGACCTCACTCTCTTTTCTGCAGTTTAGCAGCCACCCACCCACCCTCCTCCGAATCTACCGGCTTCCCACCGACGACGACCACGACGGCGACCACGGCGCCGACCCCCCGAGCGAGCGCGTGCCCGAGAATGTGGGCATCTGCAGTGGTGACATGGGTGACAGGCGTGTGCACACGTGCCGCCGCGAAATGCAGGATCGTGCAGGATGCAGGATACAGGACAGGACATGCAGGATACGACGTGCCTGCGAGGACAACAGCAGTCGACAGAGCGTGTCTTCCCTCCGAGCTCCAGGTGTCTTCCCTCCGAACGTGTCTTCCCTCCGTGTCTTCCCTCCGTGTCTTCCCTCCATCTCCGAAAGTGCCTTCCCTCCGTCTCCGGATCCCCGGGCCCCGCCCGTCTTTGCAGCGATCAGAGCATGCACGGATGTGACTGCCGTCTCATACTCCTCAGCTTACGTACAACACATCGATCGAGGCAGCGTTTCCCCTTTATGTTTCCCGTCCATGTCGACCGTCGGACCAAAAGCTGTTGCAATCGGAGACTTGGCCGTCACATCATGATGGCGGCAACTGCAACATGCATGCCACAATTGTGCATCCCAACGGTTGCAGCTACCAACATAATGCAATGCCATGTTCTATAATGTACACACCACACACAATCCTACATGTCCTCCATGCTCCACTTGTTGTGCTCGTACGTGTTCCGCGCGCGCGTGTTCTGCGCCTGCAGCCACGTCTTTTCAAAGCCGTTCGACCGGTCTGCCGTCAGCCCGTGATCGTGTACGAGCGCGCCCCGCGCCCCGCGACACGCTCGCACTCGCGCTCGAATTACTCACCGACGCCGTCCCAGCGGTAGCCTGGCGCGAGGCCAAAGCGGTTCTCGGGCCACGCGCCCTTGTATTGCGGAAACTTTGGTCCCCTCTTCTTGCCCTTCTTCGTCGACGTCTGCAATGATTAGCTCTCCACAGTCCAATGCGCGGCGCAGCTCACCGATCCAAACTGCGCGAGCGGGTCGTCCCAGCGCTCCACCTCCTTGAGCTCGTTGTTCATGTCCTCGTCGTCCGCATACCTGTAAACGTCAGCTGCGTCCTAACATTAGTGTCAGCATTGTGCTACTCACCGTGCAACGTCCCGCCGCGACATTTTCGCCTCCTCGCGGCGCGCCGCCGCGCTCTTTTCGCGCTGCACGAGGCCCTTTGTCCACTCCTTGCGCTCCTCGGCCTTGGCAGCCTCGTCGCGCGCCTCCTGCGCCGCGCGCGCCCGCAGCTCCGCAACGTCAAGCACGCGGCCGCTCTGGTCGCGGTGCACCGTTTCTGTCGGCGCGCCGCCCGCTGCTCCCGGTTCCGGCGACGGCGAGCGGTCAGCCGCTGCGGCTGCTGCCGCCGCCGCCTCCTCGGCCAGTTGCGCCGCGGTGCGCAGGCCGCCGCGGCGCTTCGTGAGCTGCTTCTTCGGCTCGGACGGCCCGGCAGCCCCGTCGGCAGACTCCGTGGCGGCGGGCTCGTCCTTGACGGCAGACGCCGGCAGCGGCAGCGCGCTCCCGCCGACAGTCGCCCAGGCCGACTTGCCCTTTTTGAACATCGCGACGTCCTGGCCGACAACGGGCGCGTCGCCGCCGTCCTCGTCGTCGTCGTCTCCTCGGCGGCCCTTGGCTCCCCATTTGTCGTCCTCGTCGCGCATCACGAGGCCGCCCGCGGACGCGGCGCTGCTGGCCCCGCCGCCGCCGCCGACATAGTCCTCGTTCCTGCGCTTCCGCTTCTTCTTCTTCTCGCCGGCGTGCGCGAGGATCGCGTCGGCCTTGGGGCCAGACATGTATCTGGAGTCAGCTGCGGCAGTGGAGGTTGGAGCTCACTTTGACGCGAGGTACGTCTTGAGGTCGGGCATTGTGGGTGTGAGCGGATCGAGCAGTACGAGCTATTCAGTCGATTGTTGACATGTTGAAGTCGCCACCCAACTGCGAGTGATGGCACATGGCGGCGGTCAAAGTGCCTCAAGTGGCAAACCCCGCAATTTCCGGAGACCCTGGGTGGCACACAGCGTCCCTGAGTGAACAGTGGCACTGATTTGCTCCCGTTGGAGAAGAGAGAGGAGGGGCAGATCACCATTACGTAAGTTGTTGTATAAAGTTTCCGATTTGTAAATATGCTAGAAAAACCTACCACTTTTCTAATAAAAAGCTAATGGATTCTTCTAATCAGAGTTTTTGTAATATGGGCTGGCGTGCTGGGCTGCAGAGTGGTGTGCTCGTTGTCGCCGTCGTCGTTCTTGTCATCTCTTTGCTCTTCGCTGCCAACAACAAGCGCTTACCATTCATTTCTCCTCCTCCTCCTCCTCCCCGCTCCTCCGACCTAGCTCTCAACCAGTATACCACTTTTTTACCCACCACCCCACCACCCCGCCCTCGCTTCTCTTCGTTCTCACCACTTCCCCCCCCCCATCCACCKCACCGCCCCCGCCCCGTCCCCGTTGTTATTACGCTCCGTCCCGCCCGTCTCCTCCCATCCCGGAGGCCGTAGCCCTTTTTGTCCGGCATGCTATGTTGCCTGTTAGTGTGATCCTGTGACTGATGATGTGACTGTTGGTTTCTGTGCTCGTGGGAGATGTCGTGTGAGGAGGCGGAGGGGCAAGAGTGCGAGGGGAGGGGGCGTTGTGGGGCGAGGAGGAACAAGGACATGCGGGCACGGCCGTGTGCTTATGGCAGAGTACACGGAGCTGAACGACTGGGCGGCTGAGAAGAGGGACAAGATAGGGGCCGAGGACGAGGACTAGGAGAGGGCAAGGACGAGAGCACGAGTGCGCAAGAGGAAGAAACGCGGGCAAGCGAGCGTCATCCGGGACAGTGCGTCATGAAGCAGCAATGCAGCAGAGAGCCGAAACAGGACCAGTGGGGACGCCAGACGCCAGAGCGGGGGACAGTGCACGGAGCGGCGCGGAGCCGGATCTGGGCTGGGGCGGAGCTGGCGCCGGAGCCCTGCCGGGGCTGCAGGCGGCGCCGGACGCTCGAGCAGAAAGCGGGCGGAGCGGGAGACAGAGAGCCAGAGAGAGAGAGAGAGAGAGAGAGGGAGGGAGAGAGAAGGTGGCCGCTTATTAGTGTCGGCGCGCCGCTCCGTGCGCCACTTGCCAGAGTGCAAGTGCCACATGACGACGCGGCGGCGGCTGTTGGCCGCTCGCTGGCGGCTGGCGGCTGGCGGCTGGCGGCTGGCCGCCTGGTTGCCTAGCGCGCGCTGCCTGTCCCGTGCTGGCGCAGTCTGCTTGTTCAAGACCGTGGACCAGTTGACGGCGGACGGGGACGGCGGACGGGGACGGCGGGCGGCGGATGAGATGGCCGAGTGCGCTGGCGGACCGGCACACGGAGCAGGACGAGCAGTGTTGCGCGGCGGAGGCCAGTGCCGGGCCCGGCATGGCTTGGGGCGCTGGCTGCGTCGGCCAGCTCGCAACAGGCGAGGTTTGGGGGCCGCGGCGTCGGCAGTGGCGGCGTGGCGGCTCTGGCTGCCACTGGTCGCTGCGTCGCTGCGGTTGGCTTCTGGGTTTTTCTGTTTCTGTCTCTCCTGGCTGCGGGACGGTTTCGGCTGCGCGGCGTGCGGTCCTGCGGTCTTGCGGTCTTGCTTGCTTGCTCCTCTCCTCTCAATTCACCCTTGCTCATCATTCTTGTTCTTGTTCCTTCTTCTTCTTCGGGGCCATGTCCGTCAGCCGATGTGCACACATGCATGCACACATGCCCAGTTGCACATGACATGCGCGTGCATGGTTTCGGCAGCCAGCTCTAGCATGCAATATCCAGCATTCCGCGCGCATGTCCCTCCTGCCCGCCTGGCCCTGGCCGCGTGCACAGGGATGGCAGGGCTAGAGGCCATTAAGGGTGGGCGCCGGCGCACTGGGTTTCTCCATGTCGTTAGTTGGGCAGCTGGCGTCCTGGGCCGGGCCAGCTCTGCGTGTCTGCAGCTACAGCTGCAGCGGTAGCTGCGACGGTATTTCAGTACGCGCTGCACTGCACATGACCTGCCAGCTGCCTCCGGGCTGCCAGCCAGCTGCCAGCGGCGAGCGGCGGCCAGAGCACGCCGACGCCACCGCGATCGGGGGCTGAATGTGGGGACCACCGGGCTCGGGCGTGGCGCAGTAGTGCGGGTGAGTCACTGCCGCCGCCTGGTGAGCTAGCAGCCATGCAGGCAGGCCGATGCAATTGGAATAAGCGTGCGCTGGTACGTTGGTGTGGTGGTGCCGTGTTGGTCGGGGGGTGTAGGCCGTGGAAACCCATCGCTGCACGGATTGCACACTGGGGCGGCAGAAGCAGGGCCGGGCCGGGTGCTAGCGCCCCGTTGGCGGCTTGGGCAGGGGGCGGGGGGGCAGGGGAGCAGAGGAGGAGAGGGGGGGTGCGGGAACGTGGCTCTAGCTTCGCTCTGGTTGTTTCATGCCGTGGGTGTGCCGTTTGTGGGTCGGTTGATTGGCCACTGCTGCGACCAGCCGGCGGGTGGTCACTCTGTGGTGGCCGTCATGGAGCATATGCATATACTGCGTGTTGTTCGGAGGAGGGGACGGCCCGATGCATGGTGGCGACGGGTACGTGGATGGCGTGGAAGTATGCATGCATGGTGCACGAGGCTGCTGCTGCTGTGTGGCCCCCCTGTGGTGTAGTTGTGTGTGTTTTATTAAACTCGAGTTCCTGGACCTAAAGTGGATGCGATCGACATTAAATCTCGATTGCTCTCTCCTGGCTGTGCCCACCCTCCCCTCTCACCTTCCGCCGGATTTGTATTGTCCACCCTTTTTTCTTCTAATGCATTTCATTTGTTCTATTCATCCATTGATGCTGCTGCTGCTGCTGCTGCTGCTGCTGCTGCTGCCACTCTATTCTACAGAAGAGAGGCGCTTCTGTCTCATCACGTCTCTGCGCACTCTGCATCAAGGTGTGCAGCGTGGCAGCAAGCCAGCCAGCCAGCCAGCCAGGGGTGGCACAGCCAGATGCACGCACGCCACAGACGCGTCGTCGCACAGTGGGGGAGGAAAAAGAATCCACCTGCGTAATTTGGCACTGCGCCTCCCTCTGTGCCAATTCAGAACTACCTCTTTTTGGAAGCGAGACGAGATCGCGTCGCGTCTTTTTCTGTGCATTGGTGTCTCTGCCTCTGCCTCTGACAGTGCCTCTGCCAGTGCGCAGCGACGGGACACCTGCGTGCGTGCATGCGTGCGTGCCTGCAAGAATGTTGGGGCAGCTGCAGCCAAGAACAAAGACTCATGCGGGTGGGGTGGGGTGGGGTGGGTGCCACAGATTGTGAGCCGAACAAGACCACTTTACTAGTCATTTGCCCCCATAGGCTCACATTCCCATTCCCCCTGCTGCTGCAGTTGGTAAACCAGAGATCCAGAGCGCTTGATATAGTTTGCATGCACCTAATCCCAATCCCCGGCCGCAGCAGAGACGGACGACCCGGCTGACAGGCAGGCAGGCAGGCTGGCAGGCGGCGGCGGCTGCACCTGAATAAACTGCCCGTCCGCGTGTTCACAATCTGGCCGCATCTCATTTCGGCGTGTCAGCTGGCAGGCAGTATGTGACCGAGAGAGAGAGAGAGAGAGAGAGAGAGAGAGAGCCGATGCATTGCATTACCGTCGTGTTTCTTGCTCTCGATCTCTCAATCTCAATCTCATTCTCAATCTTCCGCTCAGAGAGTGGTATAGCAGTAGTAGTGGTGGGTGTGTTTTCAACTTTACCCTCTCCCTGCCCCGTCCCCCCGCCCGCCCGCCTTGTTCCGCCCATCCGCCCTGCCCTTGCCGCTGCCGCTCTCGTCCAGAGACTGATCCACCCACCATCCACAACCTACCAGCACTCGCACTTGCACCACCTTCCATTCCATCTCTCTTTCTTTCTCCTCACCACCATCTCACTGTTCATCACCATCTCTCGCTCCGTCTGGCACGCCGCTCTCGCTCCCTCTCTCATTCCCACCGCCTCATACCTCCCCGCCCCCCCTTCCCCCCCCCGTCCTTTGTCTCCCGGTCCCCCAGCCCCTGAGCCTGGCCACCCGGCTTCCCTTAGCCTTTTACCATCGCGTCTTTTGCTCACCATCGCGTCCCGACCTCACTCACTCCACAACCACAACCGCGCAACTACATCCTTCATCACGCTCGCTCATCACTTCTCACCTCCCCATCTCTTGCGCGCTCTCATCTCAGCTTCCTCTCTGGCCCCCGTTCGTTTTCCTCGCCACACACACACCACAACCGCGTCGCGTCTCTTCCCACTCCTCCCTACACGACGCACAAACGCACGCCCGGTCTGGCCCCAGCCCTCCCCCTCCTCCTCTCCCCCATCGCCGTCCACAGCGTGCCTGCGCTCTGACCGCCTTCTGCACTCTTCTACGGACAAGCCCCACCTGCAACCCGGCACTGCCCAACGCCGCTCTCGCCGAGCATCAACGCCGCCCGCTGCATCTCTAGCTCCCCCGACCCCCCGGCATCTCGCACGTCACTTGCCCTTTACACCTCGCACCATTCGTGTACTCTTGTTCACAACCCTCTTGCACCATCACTGCGTTCCCCCTAACGCAGTCTCGCCAGAAACACACGCAGCGTAAACCAGTCCGCGAGCCGCTCGCGGCAGATCAATTCCGCCCCCGACAGTGAAACGTCTGTCCAGCGGCAGATGCGTTTCTCTCGCCGCTGCTAAACCCCTCTCTTTCTGTGTATCGTATCGGTCCTCTGCCGCTCCCGCGCTCGCGGCCTCCCTCGGTGCACGCATACGCTATAGCTGTATACATGCTTGGCCTCCTCGACGACTGGCGCACCACAGCACCCATCACCGCCGCTCAATTCATTTAGTGCACGGTCCTCTTGCTCCCGATCGCACTGCGCTTTGTCACCGCCGCCGCTCCGCACTCCGCTTTTTACATTCAAAAGGGCCAGGACCGGTTTATTGTGAGTACACAAAGCATCAACATCAGACATTCCCCCCTGTTACACCCTCCCCGCACGACTCAGCCTGTGACTAACCCTCCAGCCCAACCCGTGGTGCAATGTCCTCGCCGCCAGTCGCGTCGTCGTCGCGGCTGCGGCTGGATGCTCCGGTACCCCCGCCCCCGCCCCCGCCATCCTACTCGTCACGGCGGAGACGCGCCGCACGCCGGAGCGCCCACGCCGTTGCATTCGTCCTCGCCCTCTCGGCACCGTATCTCGCCGCCGCCTCCCCCATCACCCTCTCCCACTCTCTCCCGCGAGGACACGACCCACATAAAATGCTCCCACCCCGGAACGTCACTGGCGTCACCGACAGCAGCGTCACCGACTTGCGAATAGACGGGTTCACTCTCGTTGGCAGCAGTATGCACCTGCTGCAGTCAGCTGTGCGCACGACCGCCACGCTGTTCCGCCGAGACGAAGCGACCCGCGAGTGGCCAACACTCGCCTTCTTCACATCCTCAGAGCTGCTCACACAAACAGACGGCCCGGTGCGCATCAACGACAGGTACTACAAGCTCATCGCCACCATGAGCCCAGGCTTTATCGTTCTCTCATATCTCATCGCCCTCGTTGGATCTCTCTGCACCCTCGAACTGCTCATCCGGCGAACCTCCAACAAAGGCGCTTCCAACCTCGCCCTTCTTGCCTCGGCTGGAATCTGCTTTGGCGCCGTCTCCACCTTTGCCATGCACTTTGTCGGCAACCAGTCGCTGGCCCTGCACTTTCCCGACGTTCCAGGCTTCGAGTCGTACCAGCCCCTACCACTTGCGTACCAGGCCGGATACACCGTCCTGTCGCTCGTGGCATCCTGTCTGGCCATGATCTTTGCCTTTTTCGTCATGGGCACAAGCATTCGTTTCCGCGAGTGGCGAGCCTGGCCGTGCATGCCGGGTAGCAGCAGGGAGCGCAAGTTTGGCCCCAGGGATGACTATGCGCGGTGGAAGCAGCAAAGATCGCGTGTCGGCAACAGGGCCAACGTCAGCACCATCTTCCAGCAGGCCGGCATGGTCGCCAACTGGCCGCTGTCCGAGTCGACCGACAACGTGAGAAAGGGTTGGCGTGAGTGGATGTTTGGCACGCCTACTATGGACTCGCCGGTCGCGTTCGAGCCCGACCTGGATCACGACGAGGACACGCTGGTCAAGCACGACCACGAGCTCGGCGAGATTGACTTTCGATTGGGTCGCGGTGCAGTTCGCGAGGCCATCGACCGCAGGCAGACTACCCGCGGCGCGTCGCCCATGGACTCTGTGATGCAGTCCCCAGACGCGTCCGTCCTGGGCGTCGACTCGTTTGTCCCCGAGCTCCCGTCGTCGCCCCTCGCCGCATACTACCCCACCACTGGCGGTATCCGCGACAATGCCACCAACAACCTCCCCCCACTCGAAGTCCGCCGCGCCCCCTCACCCACCGATGTCTTTGCCGCCGGCTACCAGTTCCCGCCCCGGACACCGACCGACGTCGACACTCCGCAAACCTCATCAACCGCAAACCTCATCCCCCGACATGAAAAGAACAGCCAGTCGTGGTCCGAGATCCCCATCGATCACCCCGTCCCGCCCGCCGTCCGTCGCCCGTCACTGCCCCCGCCACTCACCTCGCTCCCCTCCTCTCTCCCCACGCCACTCGCTGTCCCACAGCGAATGGTCCAAAACGCAATGTCCCAAAACACCCTCGCCCGCATCCAAAGCCTCCCCGAGCAGGACGACCTTCCATCCACCCGCTACTCGCTCGACTGCAAGGAGGGCAGCAATCAGCACAGCTCGGGCTCGGACGAGACGGCCGGCCATGCCAACCTGGACCTGTCGTACGAAGACGAGGACGACTCGGAGTATGATGAGCGCATCGGTTGGCGAACGCGCCTTCGCTCAAAGCTCCACGCCGGCCTTCCCCTCACGCCCCTGGAACAGGTAGAACGCTTCTTTGGTCTGGACGTTGTCACATGGACGGACGTGATCAAGATTTCCCTCACCGGCATGCTTGCCGGCTGGGGTGTTGCCGCCATGCGTAAGTTGACTACATGCTAGTGGCGCTAACCGCAGACTACATTGGCCAAGTGTCGATCACCGGTATTCCCTACATTGCCTACCATGTAGGCTATGTCGTTGGCTCGGTCATCATCGCCTCGGGTGCGGTCATCATTGCGCTATACATCATGTTCATCATGCTCCGCCCCAAGCTCAAGCACTCGTGGCTGTCCAAGATTGGCGTCGCTGTCATTCTTGCTGGCGCCGTGTGCGGCATGCACTACACGGCCATGATGGGCACAATTTACGGTTGGGACATTGGACGGCCCCAAGCCCCGTCGAACAATTCAACAAAGCGCGTCATCACCGGTCTTGTGGCGGCACTCGCGTTCCTCGCGTGTCTCGGTGTGACTGTGTTTATCATGATCAACTCTATCCGTGATCGCAAGGAGCGCGCGAGGCGCCGCCGAATTGTCGTTGCGTCGGTGCTCCTCGACGAGCAGGACCGCATGCTGGTTAGCGCCATTGACGGCCTGCTCCCGATGTGCGACATTGCGGCCTTGACCCCGGCCGGCAAGGCGGCCAGTGGCGGAGATTCTCTCGGCGTCGATCTCACTACCGGCAACGAGGCGTTTGTCCAGGCGGTCAAGATGAGCTGGACGTGGCGAAACCCATTCTGGACCGCGCTGAACCCGTTCGGCGAGTTGTTCAACGGCAGCCCCGCCGACCCCATGTACCCGCCGTCAATTGCAGACTTTAACCCGTCAACACAGGCGGTCAATTCCACGACGGTAGCGAGGCGCAACTCGACCATGACTGCTGCAGAGTCTCTGACGTCCACGATTGCGACGTCCCGCGCCGGCGTGTCCCGCTTTTTGGAAAAGTTTGCTGTCTCTGCGACGCAGTTGTCTGTTCGCCTTACTGGGCAGACTGAAGGCCTCAGCCGTCTCGGCGTGCTGTACGACCAGATCCTCACCACCGGCTGGGTGCGCCTCCACAACGGCAAGGACACCGTCTCCAAGGGTCAGCTCATCTTCCTCGTCCGCAGGGTCAACTCGTCGCAGGAGCGCTCGGATCTGCTGTCGCGCCACTTTATCTTTGCCGACCCGGTTTCTGTTGCCAACTCGCTCCACAAGACGCTGTCGACGCCGTTTGAGCACGTCATGCCGTTTATCGAAGACATGCGCTCGTTTTGCGACAATACGATTAAAATGACACTCCGTCCGAACACGCTGTATGCCGGCGTGACAATCGTGCAGGCGACGCCGTTTGACGGCCTCCGCATCCTGCTCAACAACCACAACCGATCGCAGCTCCCGATGCGCGAGGTGTGCACGTTCTCAACGCTCCCAGGACTCCCGGTCAACGTTGCCGAGGGCCTCGCTGGTACGCTCGACGAGATTGGCGAGGCGGTCACCTGGCTCGACGGCATGAACTTGCTGTCCGTCATCCGCCGCAACATGTCCATGGAGGCGACGCGCGTCGGCGGACCCCGTGTTGGACGTCTGCTTGCCGCGCTCGAGCGCGCCATTGTGCCCATGCTCGACGAGCTCCTCTCAATCGAGGACATGGCGCACATTCTCCCGCGTCTCCAGCTCCACCCCGTGCTCGTGCCCTTGACCCCCGCGACGCCGCCACGCAAGGGCGTGCCCGGCTGGGCCGCCCCGCACGTGATTGTCTTTTACGCAAACTATGACGTGGCGGTGAACACGTTCGAGGACAAGTGGCTCCCGTTCAGGCTGTTCCGCGCCCAGCACGACTGCGTGATGGCGTCCAAGATTGAGGCCCTCACGCGCGCGACTGTGGCGGCCCCGGGCATCCCTCGTGCCCCGTCCCCCGCGCTGTCGCCCGCCTTGTCTGCTACGAGCTCCACGCCGGACCCGACGCGGTACAACTATGCCCGCCGCCCGTCAAAGGTCCAGTTCGAGGTCCCCACGTCGTCCGAGCCGTCCATCTCGACGTACACCTTCCCGCCACGCGACAGTTCGTCGCAGCTACGCGACACTCCCGGCCGCGACAGCAACGCCAACCCCTACAGCGTGTACAGCGGCGGCGGCTCGCCGACCACGACCGCGTCGTTCCCCACCTGGTCGTCCCGCGACCGCCAGCCCCCGCGCCGCTCCTCGCTCGCCCGCAGCATGTTCCGCGACGACACCCTCACAACAGTCGCCGCCCCCGAGACCCCCACCCTCGCCCGCCCCGGCGTCGCGGCCTGGGATCCCAACTGGCTCATCAACCTCCTGCGCACGCGCCTGCGCGCCGAGACGTAGCCGCTCCCGTGGACTTTTCTTCTCTAGAACGATTCATCATCTCTCCCTCTCTCATCTAGCACTTTTGGCACCACTGCCGCCGCCTTTGCTTCGGCCGTCCGGATTCTCTCGCACTCTCACTCTCGCATTGTTGTCTCTCCTGTTTTGTAGTTGCGCATAGAGGATGCATCGTGTAGGTATCCCTTGGCGCGCAGCAAGCGCAGCGGACAGCAGGGCGAGCCCGGCGCGTCGGGCGAGTGGTAGATGTACATGTGGAGGGTGAAGGATGGGAGAGGCGAAGCAGGGATTGGAGCACGCCTGGGGCAGTCCGCCCGCAGAGTCAGCAGGATCAACGATCAAGAGGCGCTTAGGGTTTGGGGGGCCGATGTCGATCTTCTGCTCTTGCGACTTGCTGCCTGGATCTCCCGTCCGCTTGGGAGCGGGCCCTGCTTCTCATCCGGAAGGGCCCTCCTTTCTGGACGTGCCGCTCGGCGCAACATACACACAGCGAGTAATAAGACAATATAACTAATGCAGGAACCAGTATGCTATGTTAGACGCGCTGCGCCCTACTCTACCGCGGTCGGCGGCCGGGGCAGCTTTCCCACCATGCGCTCCACCTCGTCGACGAGATCCCACTGCGCCCAGCCCGCCACGACGCCAAACACGACCATCCACGCGCGCGCAATCTCCTCGTCCACATCTGCCGCACTACTGTTTCCCTCGCCCGGGCGCATGGCCTCGGACTTTGGCCGCACGTCCATGTCGCGCTTCCAGCGCGCGCCGAGCGTCCACGTCCGGTGCTCCGCCTGGTGGCCCGTCTCGCCGAGCACGGGCTCGCGCTGCGCGGACGCATCGCCGGCGTAGAAGCCCGGATACACGGGCACGTAGCCGAGCTGGCCCGCAGCGTACGCGGCCCTGTACCGCTCCGCGACGAACGCGGCGATCTGGCGCGCAATGCTGCGCAGGCTCGACAGCTCGTCCGCGTCGAGCGTCGCCGGGAGCACGGACAGCAGCGCAAAGAGCCAGCGCGCGCGGTGCGCCGGGAGCGCCGCGTCCGGGACAAGGTGCTCCATGACTGCGAGGATCGTGTGCTGCGGAGTGTCAGCCGTGCTGGCCCCGGTGCACTGACTGTACTTACGCTGTTCAGCCGCCGCAGCACGCCGACGAGCGGCTCGCGCGGCTCGGCCTCAATATCCATCGCGGCGCTGCCGCCGCCGCTGCCGCCGCAGTTCATCGCCTCCTCCTCGTCCACCTCCTCCTCATCCTGTGGCGGCGGCGCCCCGTCGACGAAGGCCGCCCAGCCGTCATAGTCGTATGCCCGCGGGAGCGGCAGCGCCGCGTCGTTGGCTGCGTCCTCCTCGCCCGCTGCTGGCGGCCAGCGAGAGACGAGAGACGCCTTGTACGCGGCAAAGTGGGCGGTGAAGACGACGACCCACGACTGGCGGGGCAGCGCGGGGTGGCGGCCCGCCGCAGCTTGTGACGCCGATGCCGGGGGCTTGGGCTTTGATGACGATGCGACGGGCGCGGATGGCGCCCGCGGCGGATCGGCGCGGGTCACGAATGGCAACGCGGCGCTCTCTCTTCTGGTATTGTTAGCGCTTTCTGGTCGTAGTTGACTACGCGGTATGCTCAGACTCACGACGCGAGCGCGAGGTAGGTTGCGCCGTCGACCACCTCGCCGTCAAAGTCGTCGGCTAGCTGCGCGACGGGGAGGACCTGCGCGTAGCCCACCGGGGCGTCGGTCTCGTCCTGCGTGTCGTTGTTGCGGCGCCGCTTCGGAGCCATTTTGTGCGTGCAGAAGGGATATGCTGGAGGACGAGGATCCAACGAGGTAGGTTTGTTGACAAGTTGTCGAGGGTGGACTGTGAACTTTCAGTCCGAGTGGCGACTTGGGGAGGCGCCACGTGGGATTGCTTCCGTCGCCGCGGAAGAGTCGAAGAGTGGAATCGAGTCWCKYAWWCWCGKCTGCTGCCTGGCAGGCGGGACCTGGAACAATGAGACGCTGCCGCTGACAGTGGAGGCACGATCGACTTTTTACGCAAAGTCTCTATTCATCTCCACCCACCACCACCACCACACCGCACAAAATGTCCTCGTTCGGCACCCTCTACCGCGTCCACACGTACGGCGAGAGCCACTGCAAGTCTGTCGGCTGCATCGTCGACGGCGTTCCCCCCGGACTCACCCTTACCGAGGAGGACATCCAGGTCCAGCTCTCCAGGAGGAGGCCCGGCCAGAGCGATATCACCACTGCTGTGAGTCGCGGCGAAGCGAGCGAGCGCAAGCAGCTGTGCACTGCGTACAGCGCACTGCATAGCGTTCTGTCGTGCCCTGCTTCTATTCCGCCGTTATTGTGCTGACGCCTCTCTTACGACTCGTCTGCGAACTTGCCCCGTTCCGCTCTCCGCTCCCTCCGCCTCCGCCTCCGCCTCCGCTTCGCCCCGCAGCGCTCCGAGTTCGACACTGTCCACCTCCAGTCGGGCACCGAGCACGGCGTCACCCTCGGCACGCCCATTGGTCTCCTCGTCCAGAACAAGGACCAGCGTCCCCACGACTACACCGAGACTGACCTCTACCCCCGCCCGTCGCACGCCGACTACACCTACCTCGCCAAGTACGGTGTCAAGGCCTCGTCGGGTGGTGGCCGTGCCTCGGCCCGTGAGACCATTGGCCGCGTCGCTGCTGGTGCCATTGCCGAGAAGTACCTCAAGGAGGCCTACGGCGTTGAGATCGTCGCTTTCGTCGGTTCCGTTGGCCCCGTCGCCCTCCCTTTCACCCAGGAGGAGGACGAGGTCCTCGGCAAGGAGTACCTTGACCTTGTCAAGAACGTTACCCGCGAGGAGGTCGACAAGGAGATTACTCGCTGCCCGCACGCCGAGACCAGCAAGAAGATGGAGGAGGTCATCCGTGCCGCCAAGGCCCGCGACGACTCGCTCGGCGGCACCGTCACCTGTGTCATCCGCAACTGCCCTCTCGGCCTCGGCGAGCCTGCCTTTGACAAGCTCGAGGCTGTCCTCGCCCACGCCATGATGTCGATCCCCTCCACCAAGGGCTTTGAGATTGGCTCGGGCTTCCGCGGCACCACCTTCCCCGGCTCGCAGCACAACGACCCCTTCGTCGCCGACCCCGCCAAGGGCGACAACCGTCTCCGCACCACCACCAACTGGTCGGGCGGTATCCAGGGCGGCATCTCCAACGGCGAGGACATTTACTTCCGCGTCGCCTTTAAGCCCCCTGCCACCATCTCGCAGGCCCAGAAGACTGCCCAGTACTCTGGTGAGGAGGGCACCCTCGCCGCCCGTGGCCGCCACGACCCCTGCGTCGTCCCCCGCGCCGTCCCCATCATCGAGACCATGGCCGCCATCGTCATCATGGACCAGGTCCTCCAGCAGAACGCGCGCTCCACCGCCGCCTCGCTCCTCAAGCCCGTCACCACCCTCCCCCCCACCATGGTCTTTCCCGGCCAGCGCAAGTAGGCCGCGGTCGAGATATTAGAAGTGTAGTTGGTTGTTACTAGGATAGACATGCACTCTTGTTACGTAAGTTGATGGCAGGACGGGTGCCACATGGAGATAACGCCGGACGCGCTTGATTTCTAATTGTCGAATTCAGCCCCGCCATCGTTGGGAGCACGTCCATCCGATGGGCCATGTCGAAGGGGGGGGGCCAGCGGAAGAGGGTAGGCCCATGCTCCTGTTCTCTGCTCTCCACCCCGAAATCGTCATCTCCACGCACAACGCAGGCCAATTGTGTGTGTGCTCGTGCTCCTGGGAGCGGTTGCTGAGCCCAGCGAGGCACACCTCCCGCACCGGTGGGAACGATAACAACAGGCGCCATTGAGGTCGGGGGTGGACACCGTAGCTGGGTTTGACCAGCCCCCCCAGAGTGCTCCCTCATGACAAGGCACAGAGACCGAGACGACTGGCTCTGACTCTGGGGCACTCTCTCGTGAAATCGTGGATGGCGAGCACAAATCATGCTGGCACCGCGCAGGTCCGGTGGAGCACGAATCGGATGGAACCAGCGGTGGCAAACATGGATGGAACTGGTTTTGAACACAACAAACATTACTTTAGAGAACTTTGCTGCAGTGTTTCTTTGCTCTACTCTACTTCTCTCCTCTTCGTTCCTCTCCATCCTTATTCTTCATTCTCGCTCGCTCTTCGTGCTTGTCTCCACTACCCCACTGCCCCCACTGCTACCGCGCAGAGCGCTCCCTACACGCACTCACACACTACCATGACCGTCACTCCCCCCACCTCTGCCTTTGTCGACTCGCGTTCGGCGACCGCCAGCCCCATGATAGCCCCCATGCACGACCCTGCGCGCTCCGCTATCGTCCAGCCCACCAAGCCGCTCGGCTCCCTGCACCGTGAGTCTGCTGTGGCGTGCCCTAGTCGGTAGCAGTCCGCTGACCTCCAGCAAACCAGGCCGCGACCCCGTCGGACCCGTCGCTCGGCCAGAAGGCGCTCTTCGCGAAGAAGTTTGCCCAGCAGAACAAGTGGGTCATCTGTCAACATTCGTCAACAGTAGCTAACCGCAGGCCTACGTTCTCCCCCACAGACGCCATCCAGTCGCCGTGCACCGCCAAGCTCAACTCGGCCAAGCAGCGCCGCTTTGCAAAGTACGCCCAGCTTGTCCGCAGAGCAGACCTGCAGCTGACAAACAGGAGCAAGGCCCCCTCCGGAGCCGGCGCCCGCCTTACTGCGCTCGCCGCCAACGACGAGAACGCCGCCGCCGAGACATAGACAGTTTCACTGTTACAGCAAGCAGCACACCGCATACCGGAGCAACCTACACCTCACCTGTCTCACTCCGCCGCGGGCCGGCGCGGCCCACCTCCATGTCCATGACCCACGTCCCACATCCCATGTCCACGCTGTAGCCCAGTCCCAGCGTGACCCCCCCTATGTCCACGACCCCACATACGCCGCACCGCCCTGTAGTACCAAACACCACCTATACAATGGATGAATTCTGATGACACATGTCGTGGACAGAGCAGATTGGGCAGAGCTCAATGCACATGGGAGGAAGGAGCAGAGCTACAGAAGCTAGCAGAGGTGCAGAGAACAAATGAGGGCCGTGGCCAGGTAAATGGACGTCGTGCGCTCGGGTCTGGATCTGTTCTCGCCAAAAGCAGGAGATTTGTCGGAGAAAACAAAACATCGCACAGCCGGCTCTGACATGTTGGTTGAGAATCGCTCGTGGGTAGTGATCCAACAGACTAATGTAGGCGGTCCGCAACGTGTGGGAGTCTGTGTCACAGTCGTGGGAACCTGTTTCCGCCTCGTTTGACTCTGAACTAGGTCTCTATGGCACTCCTTGCTCGTTCTCCGGTTCCCGGATATCGGGAGTCGTCTCTCCAAGCTACGAGCAACAGATCCTCCAGTCTACTCTCTACTCTGGCTAAGAGACGATCCGCACGCACATCAGTTTGGACATACTATACATGTGTCTGTGGCACCTTGGCGCAAGTCGAAGAACACCAGCTGCGCCACTCGCCACCAACAACCACACCCAACCAGACATCCCCCTTCCCTTCCCCAGCATCCCTGGCCCTCCCAGAGTTATGCAAGCCCTTGCAGAGGGTAAAAATGACGTCTGGCGGGGTCGAACCGCCGACCTTATGCGTAAGAGTCTTCGACTGTTAAGCATACGCTCTAACCAACTGAGCTAAGTCGCCGTGATATCTTCTTCCCTGGCCGAGTATTCGTGTGACGTCTCGCACTGTCGTTCGCTTTCCGCGTGTGAACACCACCAGAGGGTGAAGCTGAGTGCACAGAGGTAGTAAGAGGTAGTACCGGACGAGTCAATGTGCACATTTGGCTTTGTAGGGACTGGAGCTTGAACTTGAGAGAAAGAGTGACCGCCACACGGGCGCCATCGGCAGGTCCTGGCCATTTCATGTCCACTTGTCTCCATACGGGCTCGAGAACGAGCCCGTAGGTCCACCCCAGGCCGCTGCACCCAAAAATGAAGCCTTGCACGCTCTCGCGCTGCTCGCTCGACAACGGCATGATTCGAACATGCGCTCCCGAAGGAAATTGATTTCGAGTCAATCGCGTTAACCACTCCGCCACGTTGCCAGTCGATAATTGCCTTGGTGGCGATTCCACTGCAACTCGCAGCTGCTGGAGGTTGTGCAAGGCGCTTGGTTTGGAGAGCATGTGCAAGGATGCGGAGAGACGGTTGCTGTTTATTTTATAGTTACATCCCATGTTTGCGCTGATTTCGGCGACATGGATGGCATCGGGCGACCGCCACAATCTATTTCCATTCCGGCACTCCCCACGCAAGGATGTGGGGGTCCCCGGGGGTTGTTCGGCCCGCCAAACACACTGCGCTGTTAATGAGTGTCCGTTCCTGTTTGTATGTCGGCTAGAATGCATGCGCCAATGACTGCTTTTACAGCTACACCCCAAATGCTCAAGCCAAGCCCTGGCTTGGAGAGCCGCACCAGGATACCACGCCGCAAGCGATACAAGCCCGCTGGAAATGATCCACACCCACCGCACATTGGTTACATCGCCTGTGAAGACTTTCGGCCACCTCTAGTCCTAGGTTCCCTGACGATCCGCATTGAGGTTGGGGTCCGGGGAATGTGGTGGTGCTGGTGGTGGAGGGGGCAGAGAGGACGTCCGAGTGAGATAGAGATGAGAGAGATGGAGAGAGTCCTTGGGAGTAGCGGTCTGGATGAGTAGCTGGATGGAGGAGGGAATACAGGTTGCATGGGGGGAGATATTCTGGCTGGGAGGGAAGACACTCTGCACGCAGGAGGGACAGCACATTGCACCGAGGAAGACACATTATCGACTGGCAACCCACCCAAACCACCTCTTTGGCGGGCGTGCTTCCCCTGCTGACTCTCCAGCGTCTATTTGTTCATTAGGGCGGGTAAATAGTTGTAATGGCATGTATTAGTGGTTGGTGTGGTGATTGGTGGTGGTGTTGGGTCCTCTGCGCTCGCGAGGAGTGGACGGACATACCACCATGTCCGAATCGGCAACTGATCTGCATGCTTGGGCTGCCTCCCAGAAGCTTCCATGCACTGCGAGCCCCACGTTCGATCCCAAGCCGGCACTCGAGTCCATCGCAGACAAGCTACGACGGCTTGTGGCGGTGCTGCCAACTCCATTGTGGCACTTGTCTAAAATCCATTCAAGTTCACCATGCAAGTTAGGACCCTGTAGAGAGTTCTTCGGCTACCATTGCAGCATACCACCGACGCTCGTGCCCTCGGTCCCAGAGATGGTACGCTGCTGCATCAACTCGTTCCAGCTGAAAATGTCCGAGATTCCTGGAACGGCGACCCACCGTGGACCTGAGAGTCGCCACACGATGACGGCCGATGCCACTGCTGTGCCACACCGCTCTCGTGACACGCTCGCCGACCAGTCTACAGGCTTCCGACTATATCCTAGTCTCTTTCAGGACACCCTCACCAACGGCTTGGGATCCAGCGCACCGGCCAATCCCTCCAGTAGTGGCAGGTCACACCTGGGCGTCCAACCCCTCGAGATCCAAAACGGACCACCTCGGATAGGTACTGTCGATCTCCCACGACTCTCTTCACATAGACTATATCTAGCCAGCATCCTATTATGCGAATAACTCCCTCTTAGCTCAGTGGTAGAGCGCGACACTAGTAATGTCGAGGTCAGTCGTTCAAGTCGGCTAGGGGGAACATCATTCGCACTTTTTTTTACTTTCATTCAGTAAACTTAGGATTGAGAGCGAAGATAGAAAAACCGATCATTCGCACTTTTTTTTTACTTTCATTCAGCGGTTCACTTGCCGACAAGGCATCCGTTGTAAGTAGGTGTGCAGCTGCCAAAAGCGCTGGGAGGCGGCAATGGGAGAATAAGTCCTTGTTTATCTCAAACTCCGCGCACATCACAGTGTCCTACCGTCTGCTGGCCCCACCGTTACCGCGAGGAAGCAGATGCGGCTCCGTTCACCTCACAGGAGTGGCGAGGTTGATCAGTTGGTTAGAACGTTTGCTTAATAGTCGAGGACTCTTGCGTACAAGGCCGGCGGTTCGACCCGCCAAACGTCAGCAGCGATCTCAGAAGGCTGTGCAAGTGGGCATTTTTAATTTTCTCGAGAGTGGGACAAATGGGATTTGCGGCGGTCGTGGCTTGCTCACTTTCAAAATCATCCACACAAAACTAGCCTGCAGTTGAAGGAGTAGATCACGTTGGTCTAGGGCCTTCTACACGTGAAGACGTCGGACACAATACACAATGTTTATTGCACAGTGGCAGGGTGCTTGGGACCCGCAATGATGGACCTTTGGTCGGCTATCACTTCCCTGTGGCGGAGCTTTTGTTTGTGTTGGGGACATGGAGAACAGCAGATTATGGGACATACTGCATATGTCGAAATTTTTAAAATTCATATGCATATGACAATTACCAGGCTGTGACTCGTGGAGCCATAATGACTCTGTGGCATGCCTAACAAATACCAGAAACCTGCCCGCGGGCTGACATTTCTTTGTCGGCGGTGATGACGTTTCCGGGTTGGCGGCGAAGGCAACCGCCTGACACTCCAGTTTGTAATGTGAGCATAGTGACGTGGGTAGCCTGACGGTGGTATCGCTCGAGGGCAGTTGGTATTGGCGGATCTGCATGTCGACACAATGATCTGCATTTCGGCACAATTGTGGCACTTTGTAACCTTTCAAGTGAAAGCTGGCCGAACTCAAGTGACGAATCCATCATGCAATAAAGTGCCACTATAGGCCTCCACTACCGCCACAACCTGGCATGGCTGCTCGGCATGTCTCTGGACGCACAGATCGCTATGGAAACTACCTTGCTATCGTGACGACTGTGTGGCTCTGTCTTACGGATGCCCGTGTTGAGTACCCCCTTGCCATGCGCTTCTCAAAGTTTGCTTCAAGATGTTCAGGCGGCTCCACTGGACACAGGCCCTGTAGCAGCGTCCCGACAGTCTCCGCAAGCCAGCTGCGTCCACTCGTACTGATCTGACGCACTATTGTCTTGTTGGGCTCAGCGTTGAAATGCTCCTGCAGCCCTACACCTTGTCCAAGCCCTTGCTGCTAAGATATACAAGTACATCGCCTCAATAAATGCCATCACGCGCTATAAAACAGACCAGACGTCGGCTTAAAGGCTAAGGTCGACAGTCTTGGGGTCGCGGCCGCTGGCGCGAGCACGCTTGACAAGCTTGGCAATAGACTTGTTGCCGCGGACACCACCGCCCCAGTGCTTGCGGGCGTCCTCGTACTTCTCGAGGTAGTTGGCGGTAGCGGCCTTGACGAGGGTGGCGAGGGCGGCCTCGTCCTCGGAGCGGACCTCGGTGACGGCGAGGGCGGCGGCGGTCTTCTTGCCGGTAACGAGACCGAGACGGGCCTTGTTCTTGACAATGACGTAGGGGACGCCCATCTTGCGGCAGAGAGCGGGGAGGAAGACGACGAGCTCGATGGGGTCAACGTCGTCGGCGATGACGACGAGCTTGGCCTTCTTGGCCTCGACGAGGGCAACAACGTGGTTGAGGCCGTACTTGGCGAAGATGGGCTTCTTCGAGTCCTTGGTGGTGGCGTCACCCTTGGCCTTGGCCTCAGCCTCGGCCTGGAGACGAGCCTTCTTCTCCTGAACAGACTCGGGCTTGTACTTGTTGAGGAGCTGGAAGAGCTGGGTGGCGGTGTTCTTGTCAAGGGTGTTCTGGAACTGCGCAATGGCGGGGGGGACCTTGAGGCGGTGGTTGAGGATGGCACGCTGGCGCTGGAGGCGAACGTACTCGGGCCACTTGACGAAGCGGGTCATGTCCTGCTTGGGGAGAATGTCACCGCCGATGCCGAAGGTCTTGGGGCGAGCCTCGAAGAGAGGGTTCTGGGCGGCCTTCTTGGCGACCTTGGTGCCGTAAGGAGCGGCAGCGGGCTTCTTGGACTTGGTAGCGGAGGCCTTGGGCTGTGGGTTAAAGGGGTCATTGAGACGAATGTCAGCACGTTGTTCAAGGGAAAACAACGGGCATCGACTCGCTCTAAGCGACTCTTTGAGCTAGGCTCAAAGGGAAGCTGCACAGCTAGAACACGATGGTTCAGCGTCTGAGATCATAAAGATCTCGTGCGGGAGGTCATTGCTGGCGCTCGCTCCGGTGCCAGAGGCAATTAGCAACACTTTGCAGTGGGCACGGCGTCCTCTGGTGTTCGCACGCGGGAGTGGTCCTCGCAGACTTGTACGTTTGAGAGCGATGGCGATGCCCCGGGTACTCAGCGGATGCGCACCATTTTGGCGGTGATTTTTTGATGGCTGGGAGAAAGGAGAATGAGACGAAGTCGTACTTTTAGACAACGGTGGGCAGGGTGTGTGTGTCTGCGCGGCCTGCTGCAAACCTGCACACCGAGTCGCAAGGGGCGGATCCGTGGGGGATGATCACTCACAGGCCCGGATCCGTGAAAAGTCACAAGTCGTTAACGCCGAGCCGACAGTTTCGGTCCCGTTTTCATGACAATGCAAATCGGAGCCAGGTGCCACAAGTGCAAATTTCAGAAAACTCCGCAAGGGCTGGGTCTTTTGCGCGAAATGATTTGCTCCCGCCCAGCCAGCAATGCTCTGGGCCTGGCAGTGTGGCGGATAGCTCGGACTCTGTGCTCAACGACCAAGTTCTCTCTAGCCTTCACAGGGGGTACCACAGACGACAAAAATGGTGTGTAGAGCCACCACCGCGGCACGGCATCGGCATCGGCACAGCGAACACAGCGACGACAGCGACGACAGCATCGGCATCGGCATCAACGACGACCGCGAGCGTGACGTCCACCGCGGGTGTGAGGTGCAGGGACGGGGAGGTGTGGGAGAATATTTGAAGGACCTCGGAGTCATGCTGTCGAATCCATGTGCGGACCCGCTGTCCGTCACGGTCGGAACCGTCGTCGAATCCATGTTGAATGCTGTCGAATTGCTGTCGATTCGCCCAACCGCTACGCCGACGCCTGCCGCGTTCTCCCGCTAGCTAAACTAACCCCCCAGCCCAAGCAGGTCCAGGACATCAAGAAGTTCCTTGAGATCTCGCGTCGCAAGGACGCCACCGCGGTCCGCATCAAGAAGACCGCGGTCCGCCCCTCGACCACCGCCTCGGCCAAGGCTAAGGCTGCCTCGAAGCCCCACCACGTCACCAAGTTCAAGATCCGCTGCTCGCGCTACCTCTACACCCTCGCCCTCCACGACGCTGAGAAGGCCGAGAAGCTCAAGCAGTCGCTCCCCCCTGGACTCAAGGTCGAGGAGGTCGCCACCAAGATCGCCAAGAAGAAGTAAAAAACGACCGTAGCCGACGACTTTTCGTTTCGACTTCCGACTACTACATTGCGCGGTCTTCAGTAGTTGTCACGACGACCGACGACCGGATGGGCTTTTCTTCTGGGAGATAGCGACCAGCACGCACTATGCATGCGCCCTGTATACATGAGCACCAAACGAGGAGCGGCACGAGCGAGCGGGAGAGCAGGAGAGAGCGGCGCACTGACCGGAGGGACTGACGTACAAGTGCAGGCACGGGCAGTTGCCGGACAGTGTCAGTTCCGCTGCATCTTCCATTTGCCACCAGTTGAGATGGAACGGCAGCCGGATCCCAGTATCGGAGCCGCTGCGGAGCCGCAACTCTGGATCGCGAGTCAGCCTTGTTGTGCGTACCCGCTCGTCGTCCGACCTACTGGTCAGCTCCATTGTGGTCTGGCTCGTCTGGTGACTGCGATGGCCACCAGCACTGGCACACGCAGTGGGAGCCCATGACGGAGATTCGCATCCACCCAGGCCATTCTAGAGCTGCAGCGAGGGTGAGCTCCCGATCCGGATCCAGCACAATGCTCGTGTCGAGAAGGGCCAGACCGTCGGATTCTGATGATCCGTGGCCCACACATACCACTGTTTTGAATCTCACGCCGGATGCCCGACAAGGGTATCGTGCTCGAGGCTCCAGGAGCCACACCAATGGTCTTTCCCGACTGGATTCCAAGCCGCAATGGATATGGAGCAAATGACGGTCCCAGACCCCCACCCTGCCACGGGCTGTTGACAGAAGCAGAATGAACGCGTTGGGGCGATCAGCGTGCCGCCGTCGACCTGTCTTACGCGAGGCTCTCGGGTTCCAGTTGGTTAGTCTTCGGCTCACGCCGAGCAATTCGTGATGAACGCTCAGGTGCAACAGCTGGGCGAGATTTGGCTAGCAGAGACTAGAGCGAGCAGGCAATCGCAACCGCATTCTGGCGCAGACTCCATGGAACCAATGCATTGCATCCCACTACGTTACTTCTGAGCACGCACGGCTACGAAGCGCCATCCGGTCTTCTCTGCAAAGCGGAGGAGCTTCGAGTAAGCCCACCACCCCAGGCCGCGATTCTCGAGGGCGTTGGCGAGGGGCCAGAAGACGTTGTCGGACCAGTCCTCGACCTTGGCGTCAGAGTAGCCGAGCTTCTTGAGCTGCTCCTCGTACTGGGCGAGCGTCGCGGGGCGCTCGTTGAGGTTGCGGCGGGGGACGTGGAGGAACGGCGCGAGCCAGCCGGCGTTGAGCATGAGGGGGAACTCTGAGAACGAGGGGGGCGGGAGGACGTCGGTGTACGCGAGGACGCCGCCCTGCTTGAGGACGGGGAGGACAGACGCGGCAAAGTGGCCAATGGCGGGGGGGAAGTGGTACGCGGCGTCGAGAACGTACACGAGGTCGTACTTGGACGAGGCCGTGGGCGCGACGACCGCCTCGACCTGCTCGGCCTCGTCGTCATCGTCCTCATCCTCGTCTCCCCCGTCCTCCGACTCGACGTTGAACGCCGCCTGCTTGTCCGTCTCGCCCATAAAGCCGCGCATGGGGTTGAGCGGGTGGTCAAAGTCCTTGTTCGCGCGGTAGCCGGCAGAGGCAGTGAACCAGGTCATCGTCGGGGTGTACTTGTCGCCCGACGACTGGAGCCACGAGTCGACGAGCTCGCGCGCCTGCTCCGTCTCGGCAGGCAGCGAGGTGAGCGCGTCAACGTCAGCGCCGTTCTGAATGTGGATCACTGCTGTCAGCAACAATCTCAGAGCCTTGAGCATACTCACGGAGACTCTCGCCGGCGCCGTGCGCCATGTCCAGCGTGTGGCCGTCGACCTTTGCGTCCGCAAACTCGACGAGCTTGCTGGCGAGAGCGGCGTTGGCCTGCGAAAAAGTCTCGTCTCCAGTCTGTGGTCAGCCATGCTACAGGTTCTCGGCCAGCTGACTCACGACCCAGAATCCCATGTTCCTCCAGCGCGGCACGCGGCCGTCCACCTCCGAGTTGAGCTTGACGGGGTCCCAGTACGCGTACGGCTCAATGTACTGAGGCGGGATGAGCGGCGCGAGGAAGCGCCACAGCAGCGGAAACGCCGCAACGAAGAAGATCCAGTTCATTGAAGTGGTTCTGGTGTGGTGGGCGATGCAAAGTCTCGTCTAGGGCATCACTCTTATGTACGCTCTCGTTGGTCGCGCGGTGCGTCGTGTCGTCATGTCGATGCGTGTCTGAAACGTGGCCGGTGAGGTGGAGGTCGCGGTCGCACTGGCTGCGCTGGCGGTGGAGGTGCCGAGATTGAAGACAACCCTTGCATCCCGCCAGGCCGTATCTTGTCGACCCGCGCTATCGACCGCATCGCGATGCATCATCCACCTCCCACGGCACCGACTCGTCGACGCACCGTACGCACCATGACCATTCCCCGCGTGGTGCTGCTCCTCAGCGCCGCTTTCCTGGCGTATCTCTACTGGCGTTCTGCGCCCTCATCCTCCCCAAGAGGGAAGGAGCCCACCGACTATGCGTTCCGGCAAAGGCTCGTGGCCGTCGGCGACCTTCACGGCGGTGAGCACGCTGCAGCCATACAGAAGCGCTTACCTGCAGACATTGACAATGCGCGTACCGTGTTCCGAATGGCGGGCGTCCTGGGCGCAGACGGCGCGTGGGCTGGGGGTACCGACATTCTCGTACAAACCGGCGACATTGTAGACCGCGGCACCTACGCGCTCGACATTTACGAGCTCATGCAGCAGCTGCGCACGCAGGCCGGCGATGCTGGCGGCCGCGTCGTGTCCGTATTCGGCAACCACGAAGTGATGAATGCGCTCGGCGACTGGCGGTACGTCAGCCAGCCGGACATTAAGCGCTTTGGCGGCGTCGAGCGGCGGCAGCAGATGATGTCGACCGAGGGGTGGCTCGGACAGGAGTGGCTGGCCAACTACTCTACCACCGCGCGCGTCGCGCTGTCGCCGTTTCCCGGCGCACCCTCGCTGTCGTTTACGCACGGGTCACTCCGGCCCACGTTTGCAAACCTCCTCCCTTACCCCGACGCGATCAACAAGCTGGGCACGTCGCTCATGACCCGCGCGCTCACACCCCCCATGCCCAAGCCGTACCCGCCAAACCCCTACCCCGGCTTTCCCCCGGGAACAACGCCCGCAGAGGAGGACCTCTACGCGTCCGGCGGGCCCCTCTGGTGGCGCGGCCTCGCGGACGCGCAAGACGAAAAGATGGTGTGCCGGTGGGCAAAGGAGCTCCAGGACAAGCTAGGCGTGCGCCGCATCATCGGCGTGAGTCCAAGGACTTACAGAACAAGGACTGGCTGACAGCAGGGACACACACCAAACTTTGAGCGCATTGTGCACCGCTGCAATGCGAGCATCATCATCATCGACACGGGCATCTCGTCCGCGTACGGCGGTGTGCTCTCCGCGCTCGAGATTGTGTACACACTCACGCACGCCGACGGTGGCGGCCATCGCCACGACCCGCTCCGGCCCGAGCACGTCTCGGTCCTCTCTGGCGAGCCGTACGTCGAGCGCGAGGAGGTGTATGCCGTCTACCCCCACGGCAAGCAGCGCATCGCCCTCAACGTCCGCGACGTGCGCATGTAAAATGTATTTCTATGGACTGCATCGACAAGAATAAAATACAGGCTACACTACACTCTCACTTCTTTGCCTTTTTCGCTGCCGTCAGCGCAACCCCACGTTTGTACTCACGTTTCTTGTCGCCCGCGGGGGTCGTGTCGCGTGAGGCCGCGCCCGACTTGAGATCGTCAATCTGGCGCTTCTTGCCGCCCTTGGCGGGCTTCTTGTCCTCGACCTCGTCCTTCGAGTCCTTCATGATGCACAGCAGCAGCGTCGCGCCGCGGCGGCGCAGCTCCTCGGGCGTGCGCGACTTGAAGAACCAGTCAAAGCGGAACAGCGGCCACTCGCCAATGTCGCGCTTGATGAGCTCGTAGCAGTCGTCGCGGTCAATGCCGTGGTGGTGCATGCGCACGAGCAGGAAGCGGTCCTCCTCGTCAGAGTACGACTTGCCCTTGTTCTGGCCGTACTGGATCTTGAGCTCCTGCATGGGGTAGTTGTACGTCTTGACCTTTTTGTGCAGCGCGGTAATCTTCTCGCCCTGCTCGCGGATCTTGGCCTCACCCGACGAGATGCGGTCCATGTACTTGTCGCCGTCTAGTGTCAGCGCAGCCCAACACACCTACTCACCCTTGATCTCGCCGTAGCGCTCAAAGAACACTGCTGCGTACGCCCGCACCTCGTCCTCGGTCTTGTCGGTAACCTCCTTGACGGCAATATCCATCTGGTCGCGGCCGTAGCGCTCCATCGCCTTGATAAACGAGTGGAAGTGGTGGCGCTTCCAGTCACCAAAGCCTTCCTCGACGAGCTGCTCCTTTTCGGCCATCTCCTCCTCGGTGAGCGGCTCGGAATTGTCGATGCGCTCCTGCGCCTCGGCGCGGCGCTTCTCCGCGTCCTCGTCGCTCTCGCCCTCCTCGGCCTCGAGCGGGACAGTGTAGTTTTGCGCCTTGAGATGCGCATCCGTCTCGCGGTCCTGGAGCTCGACCAGGCGGTGCGGGTAAAACTGAAAGTCGTGGATCTGCACTTGCTTGGGGGCACGCGGGGCCTTGGGCTTGTCCGGCTTGGGTGCGGTCACCTTCATGTTGTCACGGTAGTACTGGTCGATAGAGTAGTTTCCCTTGCGCTCGCGCTTGGCGGGCTCGATCCAGATCATGCGCTGGCGCTGCTTGGCAGCAAAGTCTTCACCCTCCCACTGGTTGATGAGCGACTCGGAGCGGAAGTTGTTGAGCGCGTCGAGGTCCAGATCCGCATACTTGGAGTTGAGGTCCTTGGTCTTTTCCTCGCCCTTGCGGATAATCTCGTCAATGTCCTCGTCGACCATCATGTTGGTCTTGCTGTTGATAATCTTCTCGGCGCCGTGCTGGATCATGTCGAGCAGCTCGTCCTTGTTCGAGCCGAGCTTCTGGCCCTGCTGCGCGCGGCCCTCCTGGATGACCAGCTGGTCGAGCTTGAGCTTTTGGGTGGCACGTTCGAGGATGCGCTCCTCGACAGCGTCCTGGGTGATAAAGCGGAAGACGTAGACCTGCTTGGTCTGGCCAATACGGTGAGCACGGTCCATCGCCTGGAGGTCGGCTTGCGGGTTCCAGTCAGAGTCGAACAGCACGACAATGTCGGCGGTGACGAGGTTGATGCCAAGGCCACCGGCACGAGTGGTGAGCAGGAAGATAAACTTTTCGCTGTCCGGCGCGTTGTACGTGTCAATCGCGTTGATGCGGTCCTCGTGCGCAGTGTTGCCGTCAATGCGACAGTACTTGAAGTCGCGGAACTGGCAATAGTCCTCGAGAATGTCGAGCACACGCGACATTTGCGAGAAGATGAGCACGCGCGACCCCTTGGCCTTCATCGACTTGAGGAGCTTGTCGAGGATGACCATTTTGCCGGCGTTGTCGATCAGGTGCTCGTCCGTGGTGAACGGCGGTCCGGGCTCGGCGCCGTCAAACACTAGGGTCAGCAAAGCCACTACGCTTGACTCACGGTATGGGTGGTTGCAGCACTTCCTCAGCTGCATGACAATGTTCAGCAGCCTCGTCTTGCCCTCCTTTTTGCCGGACGCGCCGTTGACCGCGTCAATGTCCTTTTCCAGGAGCATGCGGTACCACTTGCGCTGCATCTCGGTCATGCCGACGTAGAGGTTGATCTCCTTCTTTGGCAGGAGCGAGTGCTCGACGTCTGCCTTGACACGACGGAGGAGGAAGGGACGGAGCACCTTGTGGAGCTGCTTCACGATTGCGTCCGGCTCGTCGCCGTCCTTGGACTTGAACCACTCGTCAAAGTCCTCGCTCGAGGAGAAGACGTCGGGGAGGATAAAGTTGAGCAGCGCCCACAGCTCGTGCAGGTTGTTCTGAAGCGGGGTTCCGGTAATGAGCAAACGGCCACGTGACGCAAAGGTGCGGATAATCTGCGACAGGAGCGAGTCGACGTTCTTGATGCGGTGCGCTTCGTCAATGACAATGTACTCCCAGCTAAACTTTTTGAGGGTCGACTTTTCACGCAGACACATCTCGTACGAGGTGATGAGCACGTCGAATTGCTGGGTGAGAATCTTGGTCGCAATGAGGTCGGCACGCTCCTCCTTGGTGCCCTGCAGCACGAGCACGCGGAAGCCGGGCACCCACTTGTCGACCTCACGCGCCCAGTTGTTGAGCGTCGACTTGGGGACGACAATCAGATGCGGGCCGGCAATGCCGCGGTGGAACTTGAGGTAACCAAGGAAGGAGATGGTCTGGAGCGTCTTTCCGAGACCCTGGGTGTGAGGGATGCACGCGCGAGGGGACTCACCATCTCGTCGGCGAGAATCCCGTTGATACCATTGTGGTGCAGCGACACCATCCAGTTGAGACCCTGGACCTGGTAGTCGCGCATCTTGCCGCCCTTGACGTCTGCTGTTAGTTTGATGACACATGTTCAACTCACAAGAGGGGCTCTCCTCGAACACGAACGCGTCGTCCTCGGCGTCGTCCTCCTTGAGCAGCTCCTCGTCCTCCTCCTTCTCCGACTTGCGGTGGCGGTTGTCCCTGCTGTCAGTTACTTGCGACCGCCTTCAACTCACGCGGCCTTCTTCTTGCCCTTCTGGCTCGACGCGGCAAGCTGCTCATCGAGCATCTGGGCAAACTCGGGCTCGCGCTGGCGCTTGAGGTCGATAAAGTGCTGGAAGAGCTCGGTCTGGCCGAGGAGGTAGTTGAAGCGCTTCATCGAGTCGGCGAGCTGGAGTGAGCGGCATCCCTAGCAGTGCTTCTCACCTTTGCCTGCTCCATCGCGCTGCGCTTCTTGCTAATCTCGCCGAGCTGCGCCTTGCGCTCGTCGACGGCGGCTTTCCGCTTTGCGGCCGCCTCGGCCTTGCGCTTAGCGGCAGGGGTGAGCTCCTGCTGTTAGCTTGAGTGGCACTGGATCACACGCACATTTCCCATCATGGCGTCCTCGTCAATCTCCTCGTCCGAGCCCAGCTCGTCCTCGCCGTCAGAGCCCTCGGGCGTCGCGGGGCGCGTGTTTATGTGGTGCGCATCGGACCCTGTGGTCGACACCTGCTGTCAGTTTGAATAAAGAGACGGAAACTCACAGCACGCGACATGGACAGGTCGCGCGAGTCGGGGACATAGTCGGAGAGCTTGTCGTCGTCGACATTGCTGCCAGTGTTGGCGTTGGCCGCGGCCGCGAGGAGCGGGTTCTGGGGTTAGTGGTGGAGGCGGGGCGGTGACGCACCATGGCAGGCCGCGTCTCGTGTTGGGGTGTGGGTAGAGGAGTAAAGGGGGCGGTGGATGGATGTGGATGGGGGTGAGCGAGTGGGGGATGTGAAGAGTAGAGTTGTGGCAATGTTCAGGTCATGGACATGAGGAGACTGTAACCAACGAGTAATCAACGATCACGCCGTGGCCAGAAGCGGAGCGCGTTCGAGCAACCTGGAAAGTGGAGACGCGCAACAATACCAGCCACGGAAGTAAAATAAAAGGGAACAGAGGAGTAAACAGCGGCACCGCGGGCCTATGGAGGCATACGTAATTTCACACAGCATGCCTAACTGACCTAGATGCACGCCTACTACTGGGGGTTGGGTGGCAACCAGCAACAACGACACATGCTCAGTCCTACTTAACATCCACTCACCCACTCTCCCTCGTCCATCACTCGCACGACCCCCCCATCCTGCGCGGAATGAGCATCCCAGCGCTCCTCCCCGCAGAATCGTCACCCCTGCAGCCGACAGCACCCGGCGCCAACGGAACAATCAACACCGCCGCACTTGCCTTGCCTGCTCCGAACCCGAGCGCGAACGCAGCAGGAGCCGGAAGCGTCGCGCCGGCACCCGCGCCAGTCAAGGAGGCCTTGCCAATGTCGAACGGAATCGCACCGAGCGCACTGAGCGCACCGAGCGCACTGAGCTTGCCGCCGAGCGCGGCGCCCAGTGCCGCGCCCAGTGCTGCGCCGAGCACGGTTGCGACCACTGCGACGACTGCGAACGCGTCGCCTTCCCCCGCGCCAACACCAGCCGCGACGCGCCCGTCATCCGCGACGCCCGGCGTCAACCAGAACGGTGCGCACTCGTCTTCGACCCTTCTGACCCCAGGCAAGCGCGAACTCTCCCCCGACCGCGCGGGCCCGCCCGCCAAGACGCTCAAGCAGTCGCACGACAAGGACAAGGACAGCGAAGGCAAGGCGGACAAGGACAAGAAGGAAGTCAAGAAGGAGAAGGAAGACAGCAAAAAGGAAGACAAGAAGAAGGAAAAGGACGACAAGAAGGAGAAGAGTGCGTGTTCATCTCCACCTGCGTACTGACTGCAGCATCGGCCCCGTCGCCCGCCAAGAAGAAGAAGAAGTCGGAGCCAAAGAAGGCGGCGGACGACAAGAAGGAGGAGAAAAAGGAGGACAAGAAGGAGGAGGCCAAGGAGGATGGTCTCCTTCCGATGGGGCGTGGACACGGCATCGACATCCGCGCCGAGGAGGAGGCGCAGCGCCGCCATGTGCGCTCCAACGTCGGCAACATCAAGTTTGCCGGCAGCTCATCGCGCGGACGACAAACAGACCTGTTCGGCGAGCAGGCGCTCCGGACGCGCCTCGCGCAGATATGTACGTTTTAGCGGTGGCCGAGTGCTAACTGTTCAGCACAACAGCACAAAATGTCCGTCGACGACGAGGCGATGAGGTATCTCGCGCTCGCTGCCGAGATCCGCGTGCGCACGCTCCTGACATCTGCCATCCGCGCACAGCAGCACCGTGTGACGTCGTCGCACCAGCACAAGCCGCCGCTGTCAAAGGCGCACCCCGGGCGGCCAGCGCAGGCGCTGTGGAGCCAGAAGATTACATCGGACGCACACAGCGTGATGCAGGCGCTCGCGAACGCGAACCGCGAGGAGAACAAGGCGCACCGTGTCGCGCGTACAGAACGAAATGCGCGCGAGACGGAGCTCGCGCGCGCCGCGGCCATTCAGCGCGAGCGCGAGGGTGGCGGCGACAGCGGCGGTACCGCTCCACCCGCCGAGACTGGCGGTGCGGGCGGCGCGAGCACTGGCCCGGCATCCGACGCCGACGGAGACACCCCCAGCACCTCCACTCCGCGCCCCGCGCCCCGCGAGTCCGTCTTCCAGGCTGCGCCGACGTTTGGCGCGCCGCCGCCGAAAAAGACGTCAAAGGGTAAAAAAGGCGCAAGCCGCGACTACTCGGCCGACGTACAGGCCAAGCTCACGAACGCGAGCGCGGCGCACTTTGCCGGAGGCAGGAAGCGCTACGCATGGGAGACGGGCAACATGGCTGGCGGCGCGTTCCGCCCCTCGGTCCCGTCGCCGCTCTCGGGCAAGCGCAAAAAGGGCGCTGGCGACAACGATCAGCAGGCAGCACCTGAGCAGGCAGCGCCAGAGGCTGCAACAGCAAAGGCAGAGCCGACAGAGGCTCCAAAGCCCAAGCGGCCAAAGCGCACAGTCACGGGCCCGCACCGGCGACAGATCGACATTGAGGCAGTCGGCGACAAGAAGGGCCGCGACGACACGGCGCTCACGGTCGTCGACGTCCTGTTTGCGCTCGAGCACGAGGGAGGCGGAAAGGGGCCGGGGTCCACCGACGACATTACCTCGCGCTTCTGGAGCCGTCCGGGCGGGCCGTACGGCAAGTGGTAGTGGTGATAGAGTAGCACTGTAGAGCGGTAGTAGCGCATGCGCAGCGCTGTAGTATGCAGAGCATTGCTCGTGTCGGGCGGCCAGGACTGCTGCAAAGAGTCTAGAAGAGTACATGGCAACTATCGGGCATTAGACAGTTCTACTACGGAGTACTGGGTTTTAGGCAAGGAAGAAGCGCCAGGCGATCCACGCGCCGAGGATGGCGAGGGGGAGGAACATGCGGAGGCTGCGGTTAGCGCGAGTACATTGTGCGGTTGGGTTGTCAGAGGCTGCAGCCTTCCACCCCGTGATCCAAGGGCTAGAGGTGGGGCCACTGCCAGTTCGTAGGTGCACAGTCTGTAGGTGCAGTGCCGCGAGCAGCAGCCTCTTGACAACATCACGATACTCACCTGGAGCCCTCGGCGTTCTGGGCAGCGGAGGTGGCAGCGCCGGCAGCCTTGGCGGCCTTGACCTGGACGTCAGCGGGGTTCTAACAACATGCGGGAGACGCTATCCGCCCGGGTGCACAGTTCCGACAGACAGAGGGGCGTGGCGGTTCTGCCATGTTTATGCTTGCCAGCTGACAAGGCCCAGCTGCGTCTGGTGGGCAGTCCCAGACACGCACTCCGCCCCTATCTATGTCCGGAGCCACGCGAATTCTCCACCGGCTAAACCACACCCTGGCACGGCGTCGACGTCGTGCTCGACGCTGCTGACGACGTGCACGCTGCCTCTGCCACAGCGTTGAACGTCTGTCTCCTCCATGCACAACGTGCCTCCACGCGCATGGTACTCACGGGGCCGGCGAGGTCGCCCTTGTACATCTTGGGGAGCATGTCGCGGGCCTCGTCCGAGTGGCCAACGTCCTCAAAGTCCTCAGTAGCGTCACGGCCTGCGGATTAGTGTTTGCTCGCAATATGCAGTTGGCAGATCTGCTGATCTGCTACTTACCGGCACAGTCGATCAGGACCTCGTCGCCACCGGGGTGCTGGGGGGTTAGCGCTGCTTCTCCACCGTGTGCAGCCAGAGTGCTGCTTTCGAAAAAAAACAGGTAGCACTCGTCTGCGGGGCGCTCCGCCTGCCGACGTAGACGCAGCAGATGGCACGCAAGAGCTGCTCACCTCGTCCATGAACTGGGTGACATCGTAGACCTTGCCGGAGATGGTGATCCAGAGGTCCTCGCGGGTCTTGTGGGCCTGGAGGTCCTCGATGGTGAAGGTCTTGGCGGCGGACATGGTTGCTGTGCGGAGTTTTGGTTGGCGGTTCCGGGGGGGGGGGGGGGGGGGGGGTGCGGGCGTGTGCGAGGATGGCAGCCCGAGTGCACAAATGTTGTTGAGCGGCTCATATGTGTGCTGATGTGATGTGATGTGATGTGTGTATGCGGGTTGTCGTCATCGTTATCGAGAAGCCGGGCTGGCTGATCTATGGTACAGTGGAGCTATGTAGGTGGTGGACCCCTGCGGTTTGGTGGGTGGCAAACAGGTGGGTGCAGAGGAGGAGCAAACGAGTGATCGCGAGTGGATGGTCGCGGCCGTCGTCGTCGTCTAGATCTTGCGGGGTTCGAGGCAGTACCAGCACAGCCAGGAGCCGGAGGGGGACTTCCAAGCAATGCAGGGCACTGAGAGTCAGCAGAATGGTCGCTGCGCGGGCCGAGTTCGATGTGACTCACTGCCTTCGTTGCGGCCCTTGCGGTCGCCGTTGCAGCACTCCCAGAAGCGCTCAAAGAGCTCGGAAATCTTGATCATGGTAGCTGGCGAGTGGGTGTGTGGATGGGTGACGAGGGGACGTGTGCACGACGGGTGGTGGTGGTGGTGCTGGCGCCGGGGTGCAGTGGAGCGCGCGCGGGAGGGGGCTTTTGGGATGGGGGTTGATGTTGTTCACCGTCCCTCGTCGTCGCTGTCGCGGTGTTGTTGGCAAGGCGGTGGGGCGAGACTGGGCAGGTGGCGGCCTTTGGGGGGCAGTGGGGAACACGGAAAGCTCTTGCATCTGGTCTTTATAGCAGGCAGCACGGGGTGGTCCGGGATGATGACTGTGTATGGTGTATGCATGTTGGTCGCCGGGGGCGATGATGTGACCAGCAAACATTTTGGGCAGTGGCGCTAGCCAGGCAGGCAGCAGGTTGCGTCACAGTGGACCTCGGGGCAGACAAGATCCGCTGCTGTTCTTCCTTTGTGCCTTCCCTCCGTCCCCCTTCGCCTTCCCTCCCTCCGGCGCCTTCCCTCCGTCGGTAGCCCTTGGCGCTGGCGGCATCGATCAATCCGGCAGACGCATTCCAAACCCCGGATACTCACCCCCCCCCGGTTCGCGGCTATCTTCTGCTTCCGGGTCCACCGCAGTGTCACGGGACACCAAACACAACTATTGCCGTTTCCGAACCTTGCACAAAAAAGTGTCAAGATAGATTCGTGGCACTCTATCTGTGCTTGCCGCCATTGTCGCTTCCGTGTCTTCCCGTCCTGGAAAGGTAAATAACGCGCGCACATCGCACTCCTGCCTCAGGCCTACTGCGGGCTGGGCACGTTGCGAGCCACAGCCAACACGTTGCACTCTGCGCTATGCACGAAAAGCACCCGCACGCTGGGTGTACATGGGATGCGCGGAACGTGCTCCGCGCCGCGCCCCCGACGATGCGTGCATGCCACGCGCCTCGTTATCCTCGAATGTGCCTCGCGCCTCACCGGCGCGCGTCTATCCTATTCCTGGTTTTCCCAGTCTTTTCCCGACGACAGCCGATAACGCTCTGTGTGTCCTCGTCGCTGGGCCTCAGAATTGCCGCCCGTCGGATGGGCCGCAACAAGGGCGTGGGAGAGGAGCGCACGCTGAAACCGTCCGTCCACCACCTCCCCAGGCGTGTCCTGCGCGCGCAGCCGGCACGCTGGGGTGCCCACTGCCTCCGTCGCCCGCCACACCGTCGCCGCAACTCTGTCGCTGTCTCAGTCTCACTTTGCGATCGAGCGGCCTCGTGGCCGGCAGATACTGCTGATACACTGATAGCAGCGCGGCTACATGGGTCGCTTCGGCCCCCGCCCCCGCCCCCGCCCCCGCGCTTGGCAGATTGCGATTGCGATTGCAGTCGCGCCCTGCACTTTGTTATTGTTCTCTGCCGTGGCCAAGGTCGCTGCCCGAGTCTGGTGACCTTGGATGCCTTTTTGTCGGCTCGCCCCATTCTTTTCCACGCTTCAAGTGTTCCGTTCCGCACCATTCCGCACGGGCCACCACGGACGGCCCGCGGACTGCAGAGAAGAGCCCGCGCCCGGAGCGGAGAGGCCGACGGCCAGGCGGAGACCGCAGGCGGCAAGGCCGCTCGCCAGCCGGGGACTCTGAACACACGTTGCGAGAAGCCGGGTGCTGACTGAGAGACAGGGAGCCACTGACATCACGGCCGTGCGTCGGTCAGAGGCGCGTGGGGGTGGCGCCTCCCGGACACACACGGAGTCCGCCAAAGCACAAGCCGAACGCGATGCCGGGGTTCCAAGCAAAGTCAGCTGGCCATGATGTGTATAAAGGCACAACAGGCTTCCTGCCTGTCCCTCGAACGATACCCCTCGCCTGGGACGCGGTGCCCATTGTGCTAGAGATCAGGTGAGATATCCATTACACACAATGCCATGCTAGTTGTACAGATCTATCACTTGCTTGTTCGTTGGTTCCAGTGCAGATGCCGATGCGATGCTGTGATTATACGTTGTTGGACTCGATGTCGCTCTTCCTCGAGCCGGGGAGGTATTGCCGGATCACCTGCAGCATGCGCGGGCCGACGGCCAGGAGCGAGGCGATGAGGAAGGTAAAGCCGCAGAAGATGGCGGCGTGGCTGAAGCGGTTGTTGTCGTTCTGGATAAGCGCTGTGGGTCAGCCACGCACTCGAAGATGCGATACTGGTTGGGCCTGCCGGCAACCAACCCGAGACTCTGCACTCACCTCCACAGATGACAGGGCCCGCAATCATGAACGGGCCACAGACGCTCCACGCGATGCCGATACGGAGGCCGACCTCCTCGACGGGCGAGATGGACGCGATGACGGCCGTGACGAGCGTCAGCCACGCGCCGCTCAGGCCGCCGTAGATGGCAAAGCCCGCCGCGACGGCGCCGGAGCTGATGGGTGACGGGACAAAGAAGCCAAAGAGACACACGACAGTCAGGAAGGACGTCGTGCCAAAGACGTTCCAGACACCAAAGCGGTCAGCGAGCACGCCGGCAATGGTGCGTCCGATCAGGCCGCCGGCAGACACGATCGCGACCGAGTAGTCGAACACGGCCTCGGAGACGTTGTTGGCGCGCGCAATGATCGGCGCGTCGAACATGGGCGACATCCAGCTGCCCGTTAGCTTAATGGTCTCACAGCATACTCACTTGAACATGTAGAAGCCGCAGCCGATAACAAAGAACGTGTACCGCGTGTCGCGCCACGGGTGCGCGAGGGCGGCGAGCGGCACGGGCTTGCGCTTCGGCAGGCGGCTCTTCAGGAGCAGCCACGAGGGGAGCATGAGGCCGGCGTTCATCGCCGCGACGATCAGGAGCGTGTTGCGGAACGCTACAGTAAGCAAGGGCGCTCGGGCTTGCACTTACACATTGTCTGGAACAGGTTCCTGAGCATGATGGGGTACACGATACCGCCGCCGCCGCTTCCGCCGACAATCAGACCGATGGCGGCACCGCGGCGCGTCGAGAACCAGTGGCCACCGACGGCCGTAACAGTAGGCCAGATCATGCCGGACGCGAACCCGAACAGAAAGTGCGCGAGGAAGAACTGGTAGTACTCTTTGCAGAACGCCATGCCGATAACAGCAGCAACAGAGAGGGTCGTGCCGCCCCACACGAGGGGCCGTGCGCCGTACGCGTCAAAGATTCGGCCCCAGATGACCGAGAAGATGAACACTTCGGTGGCCTGGCACGATCCGATCCACGCGACGGTCGACTTTGAGTAGTTTGACAGCTGGTTGTGGAGGTAGAATTCCTGCAGCTGTCCAAAGCTGCACACTGGCCGTCAGCTCGGAGCTCGCCTGCCACACGTACCGAAACCCATCAGGCAGAACGTCACAAACGACGCCGATGTCGCGCACGCCCAGGCCTCAAAGCCGCCATCCGGCGGCGGGCCGACTGTCGGCGTTTGCGGCGGAGAGTCGACGGCGAGCGACTTGTTGTCCGCAAACTCGCTGCCAAACACCGTCTTTGTCTCCACCTCGCCAATGGTGAGCGCGGACTCGTCGCGCGCCAGAGTCATTGTGGGGTGGTGTCGCGAGATGAGGATGGTGGTTGAACGGCGTATTAGTAGAGTGTTGATAGCCGGATGTCTGTCGAGGAGAGTACTAGTGTTATGCTGTCGGCAGTGGTCTAATTCTGATACTGCAGCTCAGAAGTGATGGGCGAAGAGCACAAACTGCAGCCTGGTGGACCGATATATCAATGCTCCCAATTTCCCGGCTCGGCGGCTCCAGCTCTGGTCGTTCGCCGTACTCGGCCTTGACTCAACTCAAAATACTAACCCATGGCGCTGCTTACCGATGCCAGGCCGCATGGTTGGCTGGCACTTGGCAACAAGTTGCCGGGCAAGCGGGGCCAGGTGGGCAAAGAGCGGGGCGGCAAGGCGGCTGGTGGAGCACTGCAAGGAGCAAGCCGACCGCGGCTGGCAGCGACGGTCGAGTTTGTTTTGTCGAAAAACCTTCTGCGTGCAGTGCAGCCAGCGTGCAGTGCAGCCAGCAGGCGGGAGCCGACGCCAAGGAATAGGAGACCCGAGTTCGAAACGAATGTGTTCAAGTCCCCCGCCCCCCCGGCTCATGTCTTGGTTCCGGTGCGCTGGGCAGGTGCGCTGGGTGAGAGATTGAATGCAAGGCAAGGCCAGGGCAGGGCGATCTGGCCAGTGGAGGGCTGGAGTTGCCGAGATGCCGAACCAGGGACTGGCAGCTGGGTGTATCACACTTGCCCGTGTCCAGCGTGGGCCACGCCGCGGCGCAGCAAGCAGCACCCAGCAAGCACATTCATCCAGCTCCAGCTGCCCCCAAGCGCATCAAGCAGGAAAGCAACGCCGCTGCCAGAGGGTGAATGCGCCTCGCCGGGCCTCGAGCGGCTCGAGCCCGGGAGCAGCTGAATGGGTGGACCCATTCCAACTTGCCCGCCCTGTTTCCTGCTCATTTCACCCCCCGCGTTCGTGCATCGATTGATAAGCCGCGCGCAGGCCCCGCATGCATGATAACATTGTGATGACATACCCCGCCGGCTCTCGTGTCACGGGGCCTGCCAAGGCGTGCTCCCACTGGCCGTCTGCGCGGGTTCCAGGCAGCCAGCGCCGCTTGGGGCTCCTCCACGCCAGCCATGTTCCAGGTCAGCTGTCGCGGCCGGCACGGCGTCCGTCTACGTCCACGGCGATACGGGCTGCGTGCTGCGAGGCCAGCAGGCCAGCAGGCCAGCAGGCTGCTATATGCGAGGTATTCACGCGCCAGGCCTCGCGACGACACGTCGTGGGTGGAACCCGAACCGAAGAGAGGCATGTATGCGAACACCACAACCCGAGACTCCGAGTTAAACACCGCGTCAGGTGATGTCCCACACACGCGACAGTCGCGCCCGTAGAGCGGCGCGGACCTGGATCTCGGGGCACCAACACGCGAACGACGATGATGGTGATGCGTTGGACATGACGAGGTGACCAACCAATGCATGAATGGCTGCGCCTGGAATTCACCGAGGGCAGAGGCCCCGCATTAGGGCCCCCAGCGATCAGCTGCTCAGCAGCGGCGTGTGGTGCGCTCGACATTTGACGTCTGTGGGATCACCTGCCGATGATATGGAGCCAGGTGGCGGTCGCCGCCAGAAGCGACCGCGGCACGCGTTGCGACAGCTGGCATGTATCACCAGGTTTGAGAGCGCGCTTACGAGCGTGCGTAGAGCGGCTTGTGGAAACCGCACCAGGTGCACGAGGCGACCCAAGGTGGCCCAGCAGTGTCTAGGCGCCTGAACTGACATAACTCACTCCAGGCCTTGCGCTGGATGGCAGTACGCAGATGTACGTAGTATTGTTGGCGGCAGGCCGCAACGTCACGGCCTCCTGCTGACGGAGGAAGGAGTGCGCTGACCTGAGGCCTTTCTCCCCCCTCAGTGCAGAGAGCAGTACCGTCTGGGCAACAGCTCCGGGTGAAAGTCGAGTGAAAGGTCTGCCCAACCGGAGCGCAGGCGAGCTCAGAAGTCTGCTGCCTTGCCTCGCAGACGCGTGGCCCTGCTTCTCCACCTCGTCACCATTCTCGTGGACGAGGGCGAGGAACGACAAAACAGACGGGTCCCAGAACACTCTACACACCCAGTGTTGACACCCTCCGCGGCGGAACAACGGCAGTGCCCCTCTAGGTGGAGCTCCCTTCCCCCAAGCACATGCGCGGCGTCCTCACGCGCGCCAATCAGGCAAGCAGAAATGGGATACAACGGACCAAACGTGATGCCTAGCGGGTTAGATTGTGAGTTAGTGAATACGTGAGTGGTTCTGTCAGTACACGTCAGCTCGGCTGCCAGTTTCTGCTCGAGTCTGGTACTGTTACATTCCTGGGGACATGCGCTCGCACGCCTACTGCTGCTCGTCCAGCTGCTTGCGGTACTTTGCCCTCTCCTCCTGCTCCTCCTTGGTAGCGTAGCGCAGCAGCGCCTCGCGCGGCTGTAGAGTTAGCAACTTCATACGTCTGGCAACTCACATCCTCGAGGCCGACGCGCGAGCCCGAGCCGAACATTTCCGCCATCTGCGCCGCGGTCGCGCTGGCGCCGATGCGGCCTCCGCGGCCGACGCCCGCGAGCGGCTCTGTCGGCTTGAACTTTTTCGCCTTCTTCTCGCGCTGGTGCGCGCTCTCGCCGTACTTTACGTCGGCAAACATGGGCAGCGCGTCCGGCGTGTACACGACGGGCTTGAGGTCGGCAGTCGTGTACGACACATCGCGCGGCTTGGTGCGCGGCATCTTGGACAGCGGCAGGAGCGCTCCGTGGATCGACGAGTGCGGCGAGTAGAGCACGTACACGGAGCCGTTCGACAGCGTGCAGAAGATCTGGTTGATGCGCGAGTGCCACACGACGCGCAGAACAGAGGCGCCCTTTGCGATAGGCACGCGGCGCTGGATAGACAGGTCGGTGCCCGAAAGGAAGAGGATCTCGCCCTGCGCAGAGTCGTCGCGCGGGTCAATGTTCGTGCCGGCCAGAATCCACTTGCCGTCAGGCGACCACGTCACGCCCGTCTCCTGGTACGTATTGTCCATGCCCGTCGCGACGGCTAGCGGCTGCTTCATGTTCTTCGGGTCCCAAACTGCGCGTTAGGTCAACCAAATTGAATGTACCTACGCTTGATTGTGCCGTCGGCACCGCGGGACACGAGCCGCGTGCTATCCGGGGAGAACGCAACGCATGTCGTCTCGGAACCCTTGCGGTGCGCCGTCTCGTTGCTCTTGTCCGGGCGGGCGTAGTTGGACCCTGTCCTCCAGACGTGGAGCGCGCCATCGAGGCAGGCTGCTGGTTAGCATAAACCGAGGGGTCCTAACCCACCTCCGGCAATCAGCTTGCCGTCGGGACTCCACGCGCCGGCCGTGACGTGCGTCCTGTTTCCGCGCTCCTTGGAGCGCACAATGATGACCTGCTTCTGCTTCATGCGGTCGTTAATGTCCCAGATACGCAGTGTCGAGTCGTTGGACGCCGTGAGGAAGAGCTTGGGGTCGGACGGGTGGAAGGATCCGGTGTTGATCTCGGCCGTGTGGCCCCTGGCGTCAGCTGCGGGGTACCAAGACCAGCAGACACTCACTTGGTGTTCTTCATGTCGCGCAGGTACACGTCGCCCTTCATAAACTCCTTTTCGTCGTCGCCGTCGCGGCTGAACACCTTGGGGTAGAACGTGCCGCTGATGACGAGCAGGTGCTTGCCGTCGGCAGAGTAGCTCAAGTCGTGGATAAAGTAGCTGCCGTTCGGCTCAAACGTCTTGAACGGACGCAGGCGGCTGTCCATGCCGCCAAAGTCCCACAGCTTGGCATCATAGTCCTGCGCGCCAGTCGCGAGGCGCGCGCCGCTCGGCTCGACCGCGATGGCCGCCACCGGCTGCCTGTCAGCTTTGCACAAAGGATCCCTAGCTGAAACGAGGATAGACCTACCTTGGTGTGGTCCTTGAGCACAATCTCGTGCGTGACGGGCGTCCGGTCCTCCTCCTCCTCGTCATCGTCGTCGTCGTCGTCAGAGTCTACGTCCTCGGCCTTGCGCTTTGGGGGCACCGGTCCGATCTCATCGTCGTCATCGCCGGCCGCTGGCGCCGCTTCCTTCGCGCTCGCGCTCGCCGTGGCGGTTTCCTTCGCGGGCACTGGTGCCGGTGCGGGCACAGCCTGATGTAAGCTCCAGTTTGTTACTTCAAGGAAACCTTCGGCTGGCTAATCGACATTGATCTTGCAGCCATACACCACTCACCTTGGTCTCGCCGCGCTTGGTGCTAGCGACCTGGTTCCGCAGGCTCGAGCTGGCGGCGGCGCGGCTTGTCGTCTTGGCCTTCTTGCCAAAGCTCATGGGCAGGTCCCAGCCGTCCATTTTGGTGCGAGTTGTAGGTGGTTGGATGGATGGATCTAGATGGATAATGTCAAGAAGCGGCGCACTTTTCATGTTGTTGGGTGGCCAAAGGCGCCAGTCACCAAATGGCCAGCGACCTCCACATTGCAGCCAGGCACGACTTTTATCAATCTGCTCCTGCCAATGCTTTGCTCGCGCCTTGCTGCTCACTGCACAAACATCTCGTAGTATGAAAGTATGGAACTGGAATGCTATGGACGTGGCGACTGTGCTATGTAGGTGTGGATGGCGGTAGTAGTAGTGTGGGTGGGCCGCGCGCCGAACGAGGCCAGAGAAATGAAGAGAGGAAATGTGGTGTTTGGTCGCCAATGTTGTGTGATCTACCTATGTTGTTATGGAGGGGTATAGATGCAAAGAGTGCCTATTCTATTAGGGGTATAGCGGCGAGGGTATGGTTAATGCACGGCGGATGCTGGAGGGCACACTGCTTGCAACAACGGAGAAACAGACATCTAAACCTGGTAACGGTCGGCCAGGCGCTGGCGGATGGCGGGGGGGAACGCGGCGGTCTGCTGCTCCCAGCTGGCGCCGAGCTGCGCCTTGAACGCCTGCAGGATCTGGCGGAACATGCCGTCGAGCTCGCGCGAGGGGTGCTGCCACTTGCAGACGGCGTTGCAGAACCAGACAAACGAGGTCTCGAGGCCCGAGGGGTTGGCGCCAATGAGCATGCAGAAGCCGCGGAAGGCCGAGTCCTTCTCGTCATTGTCCTTGATCTCCCAGAGGGCGGTGCACCACGCCTGGGCAAATGTTCCAAGGTGGGGGGCGACAATGGGCGAGGCGACGAGACCGAGACGGCCGATGGTGACGGCGGCGTTCTCGGACAGCGACTTGGGGGACTTGGGGTTGAGGAGGATGGGGACGAGACGCTTGATGAGGTCCTCGACGAAGGGCTCGATGGGCGAGGGGTCCTCACGGTACTGCATGGCAATCTCACCAGCAGCCCAGGCGGCGTTGTTGCACACGCTGATGCAGTCGGGCTGGGGCTCGGGGGTAATCTGCTCGATGATGGCGGGCATGAGCTCAGGGACGTAGGGCCTGAGGAGGGGGAAGCAGGTCATGGCCATGTCACCGAGAAGAGCGTGAGCCGACTGCTTGACAGGGGGCTCGGGGTGCTTGAGGCAGAGGGCAATAAGCTGGAGGAGAGGAGGCTGGGCCTGCTCCATGAGGACAGGCATCTGGTCGGCAAGACCCTGGGCGAGACCCGAGAGAAGGTCGAGGGCGACAACAATAAAGGTGCGGTCGGGCTCCTCGACATTGTCGGGGTCGGCAGCGTAAGCGTCGCACTGCATGAGCGACGAGTGGATAATGTTGATGCAGCGCTGGTAGATGGGCTGGGCGTAGGGAGCAAACGACTTGCCCGCGGCGAGGGTGACCGAAGAGAGACACTCGAGGAGGGGAACGAGATCGGGGTCAGTGTCACCGAGCGACATCCACTTCTCGATGAGAGGAGGCATGAGGATCTCCATGTACTGGGGCTGACCAAGAGCACCCATGACAGAGTCGGCAAGAGTGCCCATCGCGTCGTAGAGGATGAGCAGGTTCTTCTGCTGGTACTTGGAGAAGGCGTAGGTGAGATTGCGGAGGATGGGCTCGAGGAAGGGAACGAGCTCGCCGCCAGACTCCTCCTCGAGGGTGGCGAAAGCCGAGCAACCAGCCTCCTGGACGCGCTTGTTGCCGTCGAGGACCATCTGGAGGAGACCCTCCATGGCGGGAATGAAAAAGGTCGCCTTGTCCTCGGTCGAGATGGCGACGACCCAGCTCGAGTAGCGGCCAAGAGTCCAGCAGGTGATCGAACGGACAAGAGCCTTGGGGTCCTTGAGAGCGGTGATGAGCCAGGGGACAAGCTGGGGAAGGTGAGGCTCAAGACCGTCAATGCAGCCCTCAGCGATGGCACCAAGGGCAAGGATACCCGACTCGCGGTAGCGCCAGTCCTCGTGGAAGAGACGCTCCTTGAGGTAGGGAAGGAGAATCTCGAGGAGGTCGTTGCCAAACGAGACAGCCATAACATCAAGAGCAGCGGCGGAGCACTTGCGAATGTTCCACTCGGCAGCTCCGTCCTCGTCATCGTCGTCGTCGTAAAAGTCATCGTCGTCGTCGTCATCCTCAAGAGCACGGTCGGCGGCCTCACGCGACTTGCTGGCTCCACCCTGGTTGTCCTGAGCCTCGTTGGTCTCGTGGGCACCGTGCGACTTGCCGCCGTAGGTACGGGGCTTGATGTCCGACTCCTTGTCGGGGACGGCCTCGTCCTCCTCGTCGTTGTCGAGGTAGATGAGGTCGACCTCGGAGTAGATCATGCCCTCGAGAAGGAGAGGGGCAATCTTGCCGAGGTAGGGGCGGAGCTGGTCCTTGAGGGTGGGGTCCTCGGCAAAGGTGAGCCAGAACTCGCAGGCCTCGAGAGCGACAGTCTCGTCGCCATCCTTGGTGCAGTAGGCAATGTAGTCGACGACGTTCTTCATCTCGGGGACGAGCTTGTCGGGACGGCTGCTGAGGATGAGACCAAGGGCAGCACAAACCGTGCGACGAATGTCAGCCGAGGGGTCCGAGGCGCGCTGGAAGAGGGCCTGGAGGTAGGTGTCAATGTTGGCCATGATGGAGGGGATGCGGAGGGTCGAGAGGGATTGGAGGGTCTCGAGGGCGTAGAGACGGACACGGGGGTCCTGGTGGCCAGTGAAAGTGATGAACTGGGGGACGAGGTGGTCGAGGAGCTTGGTGCCCGAGACGACAATGTCGAGACGGTGGGGGCAGTCCTCGGCAATCTTCTGGAAGGTGTTGAAGACACCCTTGGAAATGTTAGCGTCGCTCGGCGTGGTATGAAGACGTGCCACAGACGCTGTGGAACAGCCGCTCGTCAATTGAAGCAACTCACCTCGACGAGGTTTTCGTCCTGCGAAGCCATGCCCTTGGTAAGGGCGTCAAGGGCCTCGGGCCAAGCACCCGTGTCCTCGTTGTAGAGGAGGGACATGACGACGGTACCGGCAGTGTGACGGATAACGGCCTCTGGCTCAGCAAGACCAAGGAGGACTGTGCTCTTGACATAGGCCAGGGCGCTGGCGTCGCGCTCAGTGGCCGCCGGTCCAGTGCGCTGGATAAGAGCGTTCTTGAGGAGAAGACCGGCGACGGCACGGTGGTTGCCAGCCTCCTGGGCACAGTGAACTAGGATGTGCGAGAGGTAGGCGAGAAAGTCGGGAATGTAGCGGAGCTCTTCCAGACGCTGGGCGGGGTTAATACAAGGCCAATAATTCAACCGATTTGGAGGTCATTGCACGGCCCAGTCCACATGGGTCGAAGCTAGGACCGCCACTTGCAAGAAACACACCTTGGCGACAGCCTTCTGGACGGTCGAGTTGTGGCTCGACGAGTCTCGCAACATGCCGAGGACCTCGGCGAGGCCCGCGGGATCGGGCGACCAGGACATGGTGAGGGGGAGGGGCGAAGGGGGGG